>CAIGQW010054212.1:4930763-4952355 GCA_903798125.1 Danio choprae | reverse complement strand
TAGTAAATATGATTAGTCAGTTTGACTGATTTAAGTTGAGATGACTAGAAAAGTTCATTTGATTCAACTTTTATGGTGTACATTTAATGCATTCTTGCTGAATGTATAAGCTTGCATTTTTATTTATAATAAAATCGAAGTATAGGTGACGCGGTGGCGCAGTGGGTAGCACAATCGCCTCACAGCAAGAAGGTCGCTGGTTCGAGCCTCAGCTGGGTCAGTTGGCATTTCTGTGTGGAGTTTGCATGGTCTCCCCATGTTGGCGTGGGTTTCCTCCGGGTGCTCCGGTTTCCCCCACAAGTCCAAAGACATGCGGTATAGGTGAATTGGGTAAGCTAAATTGTCCGTAGTGTATAAGTGTGTGTGGATGTTTCCCAGAGATGGGTTGCAGCTGGAAGGGCATCCGCTGCGTAAAACATATGCTGGATAAGTTGGCGGTTCATTCCGCTGTGGCGACCCCAGATTAATAAAGGGACTAAGCCGAAATGAAAATGAATGAATGAATGAATGTTTGTAATTTTTCTTGGACTGAATGAAATCCCATTACAATAGAAATCAATGATGATAAATATGTCCCATTTACAGTACGTTCATCTGAAATTGAACTCAAAAGTGAACTTAAAAAAAAATCAAGTTAGTCTGATAGTCAAATTTCATTGTTTTTACAAGTCTGCAAAAATAAAAACACCCAAAAACAAACCTGTTTCCAAAACAATCGACCAATGAGTCTAATTGTATTTTTATTTTCTTCTCTAAAGACCTGATTCTGCTTGATTGCCTGTATTGTTTTCCTGGACTGGATGAAATACCATCAAGATCAAAATCCAAATATATGATGATAAATCCGTCCCATTTATTATTCGCCAGAATGTGATAGTCCCATTTATAATCAACCCTCTGTCTCTGGAAACCCGATGCGATGCCTCAGTCCGTTCCAGCGCTTTTCATTGTCTCGCCGAGTGCCAATTCGTCAATCAACTCCGTCCCGACCAACCGCTTCACATTTGATTGTTTGGAGTGTTTTAATGCATCTGTCCAGGCAAATGGCGAAGAGAGAGTGACAAAACAGATTTGTGTAAATAAAGATGGAGAGTAAACGGACGTGGCAATTTTTTGAAATTGGACCAGTTGCGACAGACACCAATCTTTTCCTCCAGGATGGCGACCGGGCACATCCAAAGCCTTTTGGTTCTTATTTCCATTTCCACGCTCCTAAAATCCTGTCAGCTCCTTCACACAAGCAGACAGCCCTCGCATTTCACACCGAATTTCTGTCCCGGCCTCTTGAAATGCTGGAGAGAGAGAAAGAGAGAGAGAGGGGGGAGAGAAAGAGAGCTTATCTAATCCATATTCACTGACAGAGAATTGAAAACCTAGACATAATGAGTAAACACAGATTTTTTTGCAAATGTCTGCCGAGGAGATGTGGACTGTGATGAATGTTTTGCGGCCGTCTGTGATGCATTGGGCCTGCAAAAACGTGAAAATGCGATGTCTCGCCCACCATTAGCTCAACAAATCGCCCGCCCCGGAGACGCTCGGACGTGATTCATTCCACCTTTAAAATAACACCGTGCACGTGTTTTGGATGCGTTGAGCTGTATGGAAGATGCTGTTTTTTTAGGCTACACTAGTGTTTTTTTTGGTAGCACAGTGGCTCAGTGGTCAGCACTGTCGCCTTACAGCAAGAAGGTTGCTGGTTCGAGTCCCGACTGGGCCAGTTGGCATTTCTGTGTGGAGTTTGCATGTTCTTCCTGTGTTTGTGTGAGTTTCCTCCGGGTGCTCCAATTTTCCCCACAGTCCAAAGACATTAACTATAGGTGAATTGAAAAAACTAAATTGGCCATAGTGTGTGTGTGTGTCTTTACCAAAACTGTAGGGAATATTACAGTTTGAACCCAAAAATGACCAGTCTGTCAGATGAAGAAGAGCCAGAGTCAGAGATTCAATTAAAAAGAAAGTTTACTGAAGTTAGTTTGCAGTTTCATCAGCAGAAGCCAGCTTCAACACTCGCAATGAGTTCGTAGGCCGCTCCGCTTACAATCACAAATCAACAACAATTATACTCTCACATAACGTCATTAACTGCGTCATACATATAGGTGTTTTAACCTGATTGGTTAAAACACAGATAGAGTAGGAATTTCCATGTGGGTGGGTGCGTACAATTCGACAGTGTGTGCGTGAATGAGTGTGAATGGGTGTTTCCCAGTACTGGGTTGCGGCTGGAAGGGCATCCGCTGTGTAAAACATATGCTGGAATAGTTGGTGGTGGCATCCTCTGAAATAGAGACTGAGCCGAGTGAAAATGAATGAATAGTGTGTTGTTTTTTAAGCCCGTTTTAAAAAGAAAGATATTGGCTGCATCCGAAATCACTTACTACTCAAGTATGTATTCATTCATTCATTTTCATTTCGGCTTAGTCCCTTTATTAATCTGGGGTCGCCACAGCGGAATGAACCACCAACTTATCCAGCATATGTTTTACACAGCGGACGCCCTTCCAGCTGCAACCCATCACTGGGAAACATCCACACACACTCATTCACACACATACACTACGGACAATTTAGCTTACCCAATTCACCTATACCGCATGTCTTTGGACTTGTGGGGGAAACCGGAGCACCCGGAGGAAACCCACGCCAACACGGGGAGAACATGCAAACTCCACACAGAAACGCCAACTGACCCAGCCGAGGCTCAAACCAGCGACCTTCTTGCTGTGAGGCGATCGTGCTACCCACTGTGCCACCATGAGGCCCCTCAAGTATGTACTACATTCGAATTTGAATTTCCTGCACGGCAGTTAGAAAAGTATGTTCTATACAGTATGAATGTGAGGAGTATGAATGTAATTGGGACCTTCTACATCCGCTGTTTGTCATTATCACATCACCTACCCGCATCAGTTGTGCTGCTCTGCTCCCATTTATGAATTCTCTTGCATGGCATCATGGGATAGCGTAGCATCCATTGGATGCGCACTTCAGAATCTCGCTGGAAGTAGTAGATCATCCAGGTACTTCTCACATAGTGTTTTTACATGCAATATTATGAATTCTGACATACTACCTAGCTCGCATACTGTTTTTAACGTTCCATATAGTATGGAAGTATGCATTTCTAGTATACTTTTAAGAAAAGATATTTATCAATATCGCATGGTCAAAAACAGATGTAATAATCTCATTCGTTCATTCATTTTCTTTCGGCTAAGTCCCTTATTTATCAGGGGTCGCAACAGCCTCAACCCAGTACTGGGAAACGCCCATACACTCTCACATTCACACACACACACACACACACACTCATACACTATGGCCATAGTTAATCCAATTCACCTATAGCGCATGTCTTTGGACTGTGGGGGAAACCGGAGCACCCAGAGGAAACTCACTCGAACACGGGGAGAACATGCCAAAAGGCCCAGCTGGGACTCTGTGAAGTGACATTGCTAACCACTAAGCTACTGTGCTGCCATGTAATAACCTGGAAGATTACATTATTGTACATAATTATAATTAAGTGAAACACAAATGATCAGTTAGTAGTAAATTTCCTTGAGAGAAATTCGTTACATTACAAGTTGTGAGCAAATCCTTTAAATGTGAGCTGTGTTCAGAACAGAAGACGATACAAATAAATATAACTATATCATTATGTTGTTTATATAACTATATAATTACAGCACTAAATAAATTAAATAAGCACTTCATATCAATTACGATTCTGCTTATTTCATAGATCCCATGTAGATTCGTGAGGAGATTCACTAGAAGCTCAACTCTGCAGGACAGCGGCCCTCCAGGAGCAGGATTGGACACCCCTGTTGTCAGTGAATGGAAAGCGTACAGTGTGACCAGTGTCGCCTTATTCTTGAACAAATCACTCTTATGAAAGGGTCCTTCATAGCAAATCAAAGGTGTGTGATAAGTATAAACCGATTCATGAACGAACGACTCTTTGGAAGCTGTTTGTGTGTGTGTGCATGCGTGTACATTTGCGTGTGTGATGATAAATAGAACATTTCCAAGGTGACAAGTGTAGCCTGATTCTAAAACTAATTACTTGTAAGAATCAAAACTTACAGGATAATCATTATAGTCTTACTCGTCAACAAAAAGGACCCTGCTTTTAAAGGGATAGTTCACCCAACACTGAAAATTCTGTCATCATTTACTCACCACCAGTGTTGGGCAAGTTGTTTTAAAAAAAGTAATTAGTTATAGTTACTAGTTACGTTTCACAAATAGTAACTGAGTTAGTAACTGAGTTACATAATTATAAAAGTAACTAATTACCAGGGAAAGTAACTATTGCGTTGTTGTGGGACAATGTGAGAGACAACGGCTGCATGTCCTCAACTACATATCTAGATATTATTTTGTTTGATTCGGTCTGAGAAATAAGTGTTTGTGGTGGAGAATAATTACTTTTTACTTGCTTTGACGTTGTGGCTTTGTCTCCTCCTTTGGTGGCAGAGCTGTAACGATGTGAGGTGCTTCATTAGATTAGAATTACTTGTCACCGACACAGAGAGACTCTTTTTTTTTCCTGGGCATAAGTTGCACGATACATAAACATTCTTGCCTTTCACCTCAACGGGGGAAAAGCAGTGCTTATATTTCCAGTTTGCAAACGCTACCTTTGAACTATTTGGGTTTTCCATCATACTGACTCCTGGTCGTTGGTGTGTGCCACTGACTGTGTGTGCTTGTATGAACACCCACTCTACTCTGCCTCTGATTGGCAAACGATGGAAATGTACTCTATCGAAGCCAGTCATCACGTTCTCAGTAACACCACATTCACAGACACACCGATCATCATCACTGGTTGGTTATGTGTCCCACCCCACCCCAGCCACGAACACACACTCACACACACTCACTCACACACACACACACACACACACACACACACACACACACACACACACCCAGAGAAAGAGAGTTCCAATGGCCGAGAGAGATGCTGCTCGCATGAAAACCACTTCAGTGTTCTCAATTATAGTAACGCACATTTTATTGTCAGTAACGGTAACAGCGTTGTAACGGTGGAAACAGTAATTCATTTGATTCATTTGTTACTGAAAAAAGTATCGCCGTTAGTAACAGGGTTTATCTATAGCGCCGTTATTCCCATCACTGGTTGTCACAAACCTTTATGACTTTCTTTCTTCTGTTAAACACTAAAGAAGTTATTTTAGTAAATGTTGGAAACCTGTAACCATTGATGTCCATATTTGTTTTTCCCACTTTGGAAGTCAATGGTTACATGTTTCTAACATTAACTATCTTATTCTGTTTTTAACAGAAAAAGGAAAATCAAAAAGGTTAGGAACAACTTGAGGGTTAGTAGACTTTTGATTTGAACTATACCATGAAGATGGATTTTTGTCATTCTGATCATGTCACTATTTACAGTTTAGTTTTTTACACTAATTTACAGTTTTTGTTAACATGATGTAAAAGGTTTTAGAAATGGTAGCCATACACGTTCATTTGTAGTGTAAATCAGAATCGGTTTTATTGCCAAGTGTGCTTACACACACAAGGAAATTGTTTTGGCTACAGAAGCTTCCAGTGTGCATAAAGTGACAAGTGACAACACGAAATACATATGAAAAAGACGACAAACATTAAACAGAGATGCAATTAGTCAAAAACTAAAAGGTCCCGATTCCATTCATGGTTGGTCACAAGGTCCCAAATACTCATGGTTGAATGCATTTGAAGATCCCAAAGGTCCCAAATACTCATGGTTGAATGCATTTGAAGATCCACAAAAGACCAGCTACTGTTCTCATAGTACCAAACACACTTGACTTTTTGATGAACACCGTAGTAGCCATCCACATTAATTTCATTTGCTTGATTTCATACTCACTCCTAACATGAGATTGTTCATTTAGCAGTACTCATGCGTCACATTGAGTGAGTGCTTGTGCAAAAGTGATGAAGAGCGTAACAAAATCTCAATATAAGTGGCCACAGGAGATGCATTTAAACTCATGTTCATACAAGGATCCCTTGATCGCATCGTACTTGGCAAAATCACAGCCACCACATTATCAGATCCATGTGAATTAAGATGTTAAAAATATGAAGTCCGGCTGGGTCAGTTTCTGTGTGGAGTTTGCATGTTCTCCCTGTGTTCGCGTGGGTTTCCTCCAGGTGTTCCGGTTTCCCCCACAGTCCAAAGACATGCGGTATAAGTGAATTGAATAAACTAAATTGGCCGTAGTGTATGTGTGTGAATGAGTGTGTATGGATGTTTCCCAGTACTGGGTTGACGGTCCAGTGTTCCTGTATCTGTGTTTACACTCAGTAAACATCGTTGAGTTCGTTGAACTGATGAACTTCACAGCCAATCACAGTAATTTTTGTTAAGCACATGAACACGATAGCAAATCAGCGCTGTTTAAGAAAGTGCTCAACAGCACACAAATGTTAGAGGGAAATGGACATTTTGAATTTTTCAGTACCAATTGGTACCAAATTCCAGTATCATGACAACCCTATTCTGGACACAAACTGTCCCAGGTTGTCTCTTGCTGAGGTAGGAACTGTTTCACAAAGATTTATTGTGAACAAACAAAAGGAATTCTGTGGCAAATCTACAGGGATTCATACATTTCAGCTTTAATTTTTTTCCAAATCTTGGATTTGCTTGTTGTCAAGCATATCATCCGAGTGTAGATCCAGCGCTGTTATTCCACCACATTGTTTTTTTAATTCAATGGGGTGTTCACTCGAATCTCTCTATAATTCATGGGACTTTGCCCATATACTCTGGGTGCTGTTTATACTTTTTTCCCTCCCTTTCTTTTGGATCTAACGTCTCCCTCTCTCTAGAGTGCCAGAAATGAAAGACGCCATTCGGCCTCATTTTCTCCAGTCTCTCTCTGCTCGAGTGTGTGGTTTCGCGGTGCACAAAAAAAATATTGATTGTAAGCCCTGTCGTGACTACCCCTTGCCGGAGCTCTTGGACAGCCTGTGCAGTTGTAATTTCTCAGATGGCAGAATCTCATTTACTCCTGAGCGCGATGTGTATTTCAGAGTGTGTGAAAACAAGGCACTCGAAGCCGCCGAGAGAGGAGGCTGTCAGATGCCACTCAGGCCAGACTCGGAGCCCTCATCATCCCCTAGTGGATTAACACCTTCTGGCCCGGACCTGCAGCGTGCGCCCGGCCCTCTCATTCATCTCGTTTCAGGCCTCTGGAGGAATGCGAGCACATGTAATCCACAGCCTGATAGCAAAACCGTGTCTCCTGCAATCAAATGGACAGCTCTCATTGTATGTTGTGCCTTTTTTCAGTCACACCAGGATTTCGCACCAAAAAAATCCGATTTTTGTGACTAAAATGACATATTGTTGTAGGTTTTGCAGCAACTTTTGCTACATTTATTCAATTGTTATGAGGTGAAATGTATATACGGGCGACACAGTGGTTCAGTGGTTAGCACTGTCGCCTTATTGCAAGAAGGTCGCTGGTTTGAGTCCCGGCTGGGTCAGTTGGCATTTCTGTGTGGAGTTTGCATGTTCTCCCTGTGTTGGTGTGGGTTTCATTCGGGTGCTCCGCTTTCCCCCATGGCCCAAAGACATGCGTTATAGGTGAATTGAATAAACTAAATTGGCAGTAGTGTATGAGTGTGAATGAGTGTGTATGGATGTTACTCAGTACTGGGTTGCAGAAGGAAGGGCATCCGCTGTGTAAAACATATGCTGGATAAGTTGGCGGTTCATTCCGCTGTGGCAACCCCTGATGGATAAAGGGACTAAGCAGAAGGAAAATGAATAAATGAATGAATTAAATATATACACATCTTACACTTAAAAAAATATGTTTGCTTCTTATTTTGAGCTAGACTTTATTGTAGGGATGTAGAGGTGAAGGGGATGGTAAGAGAACAGTGGGATGAAGGGGAAGGGAAGTAAGAGGATAAACAGTGAACAGGTTGGTAGGTTGATCGGGCGTCCTACGATGATGCCCAGAGACTCAAAGTGGTGGTGGTACCATCTCTGTAACATTTTGTAGAGTGATTGGACCCCCAGATTTAACCTAAGAGTGAAGAGAGGGTTATAGGATTGTGAATGGGAAGCAAGGAAATAGAAGGAGGGTGGGTTCGAAAGAATGAGAAGGACTGTGCTAGAGGGCTGGTCTGCCTTAAATAAGTTTTAGAAAGTAGGTGATTGGATAAGGAGACAAAGTGAGTCGTGGTTCCGCCACCAAACCTTTGTTAACAAGTTAACTCCATGAAACAATAGAATTGTTTTTTGTTTGTTTTTTGAAAGATTCAGTTAACTTAATGGATTTGCGTTGGGACAACATGAAAGAATTGTGTGAAACCCAGCATTTTTTACAGTGTACACTCAACAATTGTGTTTGCTGCTTGTTCAAATGAAGTATTTAAAATGAGCTGAAAGAACACAGCTCATTTATTTATTTTTTTGGGACAGCTTAATTGTTTTATGTTCAATCAACTTAAATGACTAAAAACGAATAAGTTAGCTTAAAGGATTTGCATTGGGACAACATGAAGGAATTTTGTGGAACCAGCATTTTTACAGTGTACTGTATACTCAAAAAATGATGTTTGATATTTGCTCAAAACGTCTTATATAAAATAAGCTGAAACAACACAATTATTAAGTTTTAATTTGGAACAACTTAATTCTTTTACATTCAATACACTTCAATTTGTAAAAAACAAAAACAAACAACAACTAATAAGTTAGCTTAATTCTTTTCATGTCAGACATTTTTTACAGTGTAATTTTTATTTATTTTTTTGACCTCGATAACCATTGATCTCTGTAATGTATTAAAAAAACTGAGTTTAAAGCTTATTGTATCATATTTGGAAATGATGTGTTTGAAAAATATGTGTTATTTGTTGGCTATTTGAACACCTTAATGGAAATGATGTTCTCTTTCTTTCTATCTCTCTCTCACTCACGCAAACACACACAACAGTGCGCACACACACATAAGTGCACACACACACACACTTGTTTGTGTGTGTTTGTGAGAGAAAGAGAGGGCTACGCTTAAGACAACAGATGTATATATACAATCTGTAGACATTTTGATACAACACATGTTGCAATAATGTCACAAAATGCGGACCACACACTGGGCGAGAAAGGTGTATTAACAACTATGCAGATGGTCCTCCTAACTGCCCAAAATATGCAAGAAATTTGAGATAATTTTAAAAATAATAATTGCAAACTCCATAAAATTTTACGCCATTTGCATTTAATTCAGTGAAATCCTGCACTTTTTCAGCTTGTTCAACCTACTTATTTAAAATGAGCTGAAACAACACCATTCTTGAGGATTTTTTTGTTAAGAAAAAACTAAATGTTCTTAATTGTCTTATGTTCAATCTACTTAATTGTAAAAACCATTAGGTGTGTTGGGACGACATGAAGGGATTGTGTAGAACCCAGCATTTCTTACACTGTTTGTACTCATCAATTATCTATTTGATCAATTATCCATTCTTCTCTTCTTCTTTCTTTGACAGTGAAAGAACCGTTTGGTTTGGAGTTAAGACTTACACAGACTTACACATACTTAGGCCTTGCATCATATAAAAAAACATGCAGGACATTTAATTCTCTGTCCTGTTATTTTAATTAGCAATTTATTTTAGATTTAATTTAAATGTAGATGGAATCGATGTATATAATTTTTTAAGTCATTTGCACATTGGCAGGAGAAGTGTTAATCCCAATTTCCAGACGTGATCCTTTAAATGTCACATTGCACAGAAGCAAGGTGTTAAATTGGAAAGCAAATTAATAACCACTTTTAGTGGTATATTATCATATAAATTAAGGTCATATTCTGATTTATGTCACTGTCTTTTGATTACTCTGAAAGGCCTTTCGGTGTTAATAAAAGAATTCGTAATCCAGTGTTAATTTTACTTCAATAACAAAACATCTTCACATACAGGTCTAGGTCATTGATGAATACATCAGATATTTCATCAAACAGCATTCAGATCCTAAAAATACTCATCAAAACACTTCTCTTTAAAGACAATAAAGAGCTGATAGCCTAAAATGTCTTGTTAATTCAGAGTTAATTAACAGCTTCTCTCCAGTCGTCCAAAAAGTTTAAATAATCTTCAGTAGCTTCATTCCAATTTGGGCAAGAGAGCAGGGAGGGAGGAAAAAATGCTGTCTGAATTCATATCACTGAAAAGATAAAAGCGCAACAGATCTGAAGCAGCTAGCGCTTATGCTAAAGGCGAAGTGCTTTGATCCGTTCAATGTTAGCAAAACGACAATAACTGCTTGTGTCCTTTTTTTTACGATTGTGTTTGTAATACACAAGAAGCATGTGGTGTTGCCGAGTCACAGTTTGTTGTTGTTTTATACTGTGGCAAGCCTCAAGCATTGGTGTTTAGCGTGGAAGCTAATTCTATTTAGTGGCAGACGGAAAGATCTGTAGGTCTCTGAAGAAGTGGTTTGTATATCATGCGTCAATGAGAGGCTACGGACATTTTATGGTTTGTTAATATGCTAATATAAACATTTAAACTGCTCAGAGCTGTCCGCGAAAGACTTGATTGCTAATGTGGTCATTGATTCAGTAAAATACATTAGACTTGTAGTAAACTGTGAATAGGAGGTTGTTGTTGTCCACTACAAAGAACCAGTTCATAAGAGTCATTTTCTTAAGAACCATATTACACTGTTGTGTGGAAGCTAATTCTGTGTAGTGGCAGACGGAAAGATCTGTAGGTCTCTGAAGAAGTGGTTTGTATACCATGCGTCAATGAGAGACTACGTAAATGTTATGGTTTGTTCCAACATCGAGTTGATTTGGTAATATAAACATTAAAACTGCTGAGAGTTGTGCGCAGAAAACTTGTTTGCTAATGTGTTTCACATTCACACATCAATTGTTTCAGTAAAATACATTAGAAATGTCAACTGTAACAGGAGGTCGTTGTTGTTCACTACAAAGAACCAGTCATGTGCTTAAGAATCATATTGCACTGTTCGCACTGGATGGATATACAAAATAAGAGTCATTTGTTTGTGATTCAGACTACAATGCTGAAGATGTGTTTGATTCACTACAAAGAATTGACTTATGAAATAGTTTTGTTCATGAGTAAATTTCAGTACGTTTCAGATTCATTCACCACAAAGAACCTGTTCATAGAGACATCATTTTAACTTCTAATTGTAATTTCAAACATTAACTGTATGAAAAAAGTTCACAGGAGAAATCTGTTCACGAATCATACTTGTCCTCCTGTAAGTTTCAGATTTATTCACCGAAAATATTTGTTTCATACGAGTCATTTGCTTGAGAATCAAACTGTTCAAGGTGTTTCTTATCCTTTTACTGCAAAGAAACCAGTTCACAGGATTAAGGATTCACACATGAATTAAGATAATTCCTTAAACCCAAAGAATCGTCTCTTGAAGAGTACATTTAAGAGTGATAATACTATGTTCACTCTTTATAATTCGGTTTCATTATTAACTACACTAAATTGCTCAAAGGAGTTCTTCCCGTTATAAACACAAAGAACCATTCCTCTGAGTAATTTCTTGGCTAATCAGTCTGCATTGGTCACAATGTGTATTTCTCATTCTTTCACCATGAAGGAGTTCATAGGAGTCATTTGTTTTGACTCAAAATGCCAAAATGACAGAAATAATTAGCACAAGTGTAATGGATGGAAACAAATGCGCCGAAAACATTTGTTACAGTGTGCTACTCACTATTATGATTGTTCAGTCAATTTCAGGTAAAAAAAAAAAAAAGAATACCCTTAAATGAACTGTGAATGATTCATTTAAATGTCAGTCTTCCTCTCTAAGTGGGTGTCTCTCGAAAAATTGCAATCTAGACTAGATTAATGCTGTTGGTCAAAAAGTCTAGCAACACAAGACATGACGCCACAGACACCTGTAAAGTGCGATGGAGGGACCGTCGATGATTTTTTGCTTTGGAAAAACTAATAAAGGCCGAGTTAATACGTTGTACCTTATCACAGGACCATGAGGTGTGACTGCAGCTTAACCTGTTTCCCTCTCTCTCTGGGCTCTCCTGTTCTCTTCTTCAGTAATAACTCAGCATTTCGTTCCTCATCGTTCTTGCATGAAATTGGCTATTAAGTGATTTTCGGGGATGGCCAGCACTGTTGTGACACTTACAACCGAAATTGCATTGGCATTATCGACGCCTGGGTGTACAGTCAAACAGTACACTTCTTCTGAGTGAGCAATGGTTGTTTTTGCGGGTGTTAACAAACAGGACAAGCATCTAAACGGCATCCGCAACATCTGCAGATAGTGTTTCCTCTTTTGGAGACTGGATAGGTCTGGATTTCTCCACAGCAGGCCCTAGCTGAGTGCTTCCATACATTACACACAGCATGTGGTCTAAAAGAGATCCATCTTCAATTAGAGTGTTTTCATACACAATTGCACCTGTAAAAGCAGGATTTTTATAATGGCAAGGCCACATGAATAATGAATTAAATACACACACGCACAATTGAACAAATCAGTCGGAACCAAGAAAGGCACTTCGGAGAAATGACAGAATGACTAAATCAGTGTAGGTTCGGAAAATAAACCTTTCCGATCCTGTTGATTAAAAACTGCATATGCTGGTAAGGTATGTTTTGATGCTGGTCTTGTTGGTTTCAATGCTGGTCTTGCTGGTTTCAATGCTGGGAATCACATTCAAAATAAAAGTTTGTATTTGCATAGTATATGTGTGCATGCACTGTAAGAAAACAGACAATTCCTTCAAGTTGTCCAAAAACAAATTGATTACGTTTACTTAAGGCTGGTTTATACTTCTGCATCGAGTGATCGGCGTGACCCACTGCGCCTATTTATTATTTAGAATTGTAATATTATCACAAATTATGCTGCTTAATATCTTATTGTCATTGCGTTTATGTCCTAATTTCATGATGTGAACATGATAGGAGTATAACACATGTTTTGCTTTTTGTTTATTTATATTTTGGATATTTAGAGAAGATTTACTATTTAAAAGCAAACTTTGTTTTTCATTTAAGGCTTAACATTGCAAGATCATTAAACTCAATATGTGACTTTAGTTTTTTTTATACATGAATAATATCCTGATTTATATAGTTATAATATTTGTTTTATATAGTTATAATAAGCAAAATGGGCAGCATGGTGGCTCAGTGGTTAGAACTGTTGCCTCACAGCAAGAAGGTCGCTGGTTCGAGTCCCGGCTGGGCCAGTTGGCATTTCTGTGTGGATTTTGCATGTTCTCCCCATGTTGGTGTGCTCCAGTTTCCCCCACAGTCCAAAGATATGTGATATAGGTGAGTTGAATAAGCTAAATTGGCCGTAGTGTGTGTGTGAGAGAATGTGAGTGTATAGGTGTTTCCCAGCACTGGGTTGCAGCTGGAAGGGCATCTGCTGCATAGAACTTATACTGGATAAGTAAGCAGCTCATTCCGCTGTGGCGACCCCTGATAAATAAAGGGACTAAGCCAAGGGAAAATGAATAAGCCAAGCGGCAACAAAAGTGTAGAGTTTTTATCAGATTAACCAATTAATCAAAAAAATGATCGCCCAACTAATTGATTATCAGAATAATAGTTATTTGCAGCTCTACTTTGAATAAATGAATTAATAAAAAAAGAATGAATGCATAGTATAAATTTATAGTCTAAACCAAAGAATATTTTCCAAAAGTCTTTAGACCCAGACATCATCTGCAAGCAGCAGGAGACGGAGCGTTTCTTCAGATTATGGCGCTGAACTCCTCTGTTTGACCCGGTTGGTTTGCTTGACGGCCTGCACTGATTAAAGTGATGCCTGCAAACTACAGCAGGAGCCGCGTGTCACCTTGATGCTCTAATTAACATTATCAGTCCTTTCATTTGCGTCCATTACAATGGCAGATCTGCGTGTGTGAAATTGAATGACATGGCTGCGCTTGTGCATTTTTTTTAAAATAATGGTTTCAATTATAATACTATTTTATTACAAATTAATTAATTATGGAGATATGCAGAATTGTATTTTTCTTCAATTTTGTTCTAGCTAGGAATTCTTCAAGTATATACAGTTCCTAGTGGTTTTGTTAAATTAAAGAGCAGCATGGGCATTTGTCAAAACATCTTCTACTGAAAAAAAAAAAATTGCACATTTTTGTGTAAAAAAGGTAGCTGTGAAACTATAAAATAATTTTCACAATTTTACAGTAAACTACTGTATTTCATTTATTTGAAGTACTATACACCAGTGTTTTGAAGTACAAATATCTACGCACATACGCTTTTTGTGGATTTTATACGAAAACTTAGTCAACCAAGTATGTTCTGGTCGATTGTATTGGTTATTTGAAAATGCTTTGTGTTATGTATTATTTTATTAAATAATAGAGAATAGAGTGAAGCCTGCGCACTGAACACTGCTGGCCAGTGCGGCACAGCTTTTTTTTGTAATTTTGACTCATTTTTCTCTTTCGAGATAAAAATGGCATTTCCATTAGCCCGAAAAAATGTATAATTAATAATAATTTATTACATTTATATAGCGCTTTTCTGGACACTCAAAGTGCTTTACACATTGGGGGGAATTTCCTCATCCACCACCAGTGTGTAGTATCCACATAGATGACGCGACGGCAGCCATATTGCACCAGACTGCACACCACACACCAGCTGACTGGTGGAGAGGAGACAGTGATGAAGCCAATTTTGTTAGGAGGTTGGGATGGACAGAGGCTAGTAGGCAAATTTGGCCAGGATGCAGGGGTTAAACCCCTACTCTTTTCGAAGGACTTCCTGGGATTTTTAATGACCACAGATAGTCAGGGCCTCGGTTTATCGTCTCATCTAAAAGACAGCACTCACTGAGCAGTATATAGTCCCCTTCACTATACTGGGGCATTAGGACCCACACAGACTGCAGGTTGAGAACCCCTCTTGGTCTCACTAACACCACTTCCAGCAGCAACCTAGCTTACCCATTTGGTAAGCTAGCCCTGCTTAGCTTCAGTGGGCAACCATGTGAGAGTTGCAGAGAGCTAGCTGCCGGCAAAAATGTATACATCCCTAATATTTTCTGACCACAGCAAATGCAAAATTATGAGGCGCAACAAAATCGTTTAAAAATCAGCCAATCAGAAGGGTGTGTGGGTGGAGTCATGCTGCAAGCACACTCTCCCTAATAAAGTTTTATAGTAATATTAAAAAGCATACTGAGTGACTGATACAATCTTGTCAACGCACAGAGAGAATTTGTTTCTTAAAGTGGTTGTTAATGTGTTAAAAGTTAGAAGAAGAATAGTAAGAGCCTATAACCTAGCAAAAAATGCTGCAATTCTGTAAATCATAATGATAGTCACGACTTTTTAATGGACAATTCGCACTTTATTGCAATTGCAAGTTTGCGTCTCAGAATTGTGATTATGCGTCCCACAGTTTTGATGCATTAACTTAAAAATGTGAGTTAATATCTTGCAATTCTGAGGGGGAAATAGTTGAATTCTCAAATATTAAATATACAAAACGATGTAACAATATACCAGAAAAAAAATTACATTAGACAGCAGTGTTAGTTCTGGATGGGAGACCACATAGGAATACTAGGTTGCTGTTGGAAGTGGTGTTGGTGAGGCCAGCAGGGGGTGCTCAACCTGTGGTCTGTGTGAGTCCTAATGCCCCAGTAAAGTGAAGGGGACACTATACTGTCAGTGAGCGGCATCTTTCAGTTGAGACGTTAAACCGAGGTCCTGACTTTCTGTGGTCATTAAATCCCATGGCACTTCTTAGTGAGTAGGCGTGTAACCCTGGTGTCCTGGCCAAATTCCATCCATTGGCCCTTAGCTATCATGGCCTCCCAATCATCCCCATCCACCGAATTGACTCTATCACTGTCTCTCTAAATACAAATTACATTACTTTGCAAAGATCATCTAAAATGACTAAAAACACTTTTTTTTGTATGCCAGTAGATGGCGATATCACTTCTTAAATACAACAACAAATAATCATTTATAACAAAAACAGCCAAAATGCATACAAAAAGCTTTCTGTTTTTAGTTTAAATGGCCTATAAATTAAATAAGGCTTTCACAAGAACATTTAAAGCATCTTTGCAACCAAGCCAGGAAGCAGATCAGTCTGTGTTTGTGTAAATGAGTGGATGTTTATGATCTCCACAGCTGTAGTTTTAGCACAGGTTGTGTGAATGTTGGCTCTATGAAGACTCTTGTTCACATGCTCTGTTTGTTTGCTCTCTCTGGTTGTTGTTGTCAGAGCAGGTGTGTGTTTAATGTATTTTTCAGCGGCCGCTCGACTGTGATTAGCATAGCACAGCACAGCCAATTAAATCTCAGAGAGGGTCTTAATCCAAGAATGACACAATGTTCTTTTGTTCCTCTGTGGAAATGTGATTGTGTCTTACCTGGCTCACTATAATGCAGAAAGTGCTTTATTTTTGACTTATTGTTTTCATATATATACAGTGCTAAATTACAAGTATTATTCTTTAGTTCATGTTAGTAAATCATAGTAAATATGATTAGTCAGTTTGACTGATTTAAGTTGAGATGACTAGAAAAGTTCATTTGATTCAACTTTTATGGTGTACATTTAATGCATTCTTGCTGAATGTATAAGCTTGCATTTTTATTTATAATAAAATCGAAGTATAGGTGACGCGGTGGCGCAGTGGGTAGCACAATCGCCTCACAGCAAGAAGGTCGCTGGTTCGAGCCTCAGCTGGGTCAGTTGGCATTTCTGTGTGGAGTTTGCATGTTCTACCCCTGATCGCGTGGGTTTCCTCCGGGTGCTCCGGTTTCCCCCACAATCCAAAAACATACGGTACAGGTGAATTGGGTAAGCTAAATTGTCCATAGTGTATGTGTGTGAATGAGTGTGTATGGATGTTTCCCAGTGATGGGTTGCAGCGGGAAGGGCATCCGCTGCGTAAAACAAATTCTGGATAAGTTGGCGGTTCATTCCGCTGTGGCGACCCCAGATTAATAAAGGGACTAAGCCGAAAAGAAAATTAATGAATGAATGAAAATCGAAGTATATTTAATTACATTAAATATGCAATAACAGGGGCTGCACGGTGGCACAGTGGGTAGCACGATCGCTTCACAGCAAGAAGGTCGCTAGTTCGAGCCTCGGCTGGGTCAATTGGCATTTCTGTGTGGAGTTTGCATGTTCTCCCCGTGTTGGCGTGGGTTTCCTCCGGGTGCTCCGGTTTCCCCCACAAGTCCAAAGACATGCGGTATAGGTGAATTGGGTAAGCTAAATTGTGCATTGTGTATGTGTGTGAATGAGTGTGTGTAGATGTTTCCCAGTGATGGGTTGCAGCTGGAAGGGCATCCGCTGCGTAAAACATATGCTGGATAAGTTGGCAGTTCATTCCGCTGTGGCGATCCCAGATTAATAAAGTGACTAAGCTGAAAAGAAAATGAATGAATAAATGCAATAATGCACCATATTGGAGGACCAGGACATACACACATAATATGGACAATTTAGCCTACCCAATTCACCTATAGTGCATGTCTTTGGACTGTGGGGAAAACCAAAGCACCTGGAGGAAACCCACGCCAACACAGGGAGAACATGTAAACTCCACACAAAAATGCCAACTGACCCAGCCGAGGCTCAAACCAGCGACCTTCTTGCTGTGAGGCGACATCGCTACCCAGTGCGCCACCGTGTCGCCCTAATAACAGTATACAGCATAACAAAATGTTGAGAAAATGCACTTGTGAGCACCTTTACACACAAAGTGAGATGCTCACGGTGCAGGAACGTGTGAAATATTCAGCTGTAATGTATAGTTAATGAAGGCTTGACTGTGAATCTCTGACATCGGCCAGAAAGCTCCGGTGTTTCTCTGTCAGACTGTTGACTTTGAAGACCTCCATATCCTCCAGATCCAAATCCCCATTCAGACCCTCTATGAAACACTCAACGAAACACCACGCATCCATTCGTGAGGGAGAAAGAAAAGAAATATATAGATTTTTTTTTCAGATTTTTCTGTTTTTTAAAAAGAAGTCTATGTGCTCACCAAGGCTGCATTTATTTGACCCAAAATACAGTGAATGTTTTAATATTGTGAAATGTGATTATAGTTTAAATTTAATTTTCTTACTGAATATTGTTTGATTGTAATCATGTGATTTGCAGCTGAATTTTCACATCAGTGTCACATTCAGGAAATCATTCTGATATGAGGATCTGCTGCTTCAATATGAAAGTTATTTTAAACTGTAATAATATTTCACAATTTTAGAGTGTTGGTCAAATTAATGCAATCTTGGTGAACAGACATTAAGGCAAAATCCCAATTCTATTTTTTTACCCCTACTGCTTCCCCTTGGCCCTTGAGTGTGCAGGGGAAGGGCTTCAATTTTACCCCTAAAAAATGGGACAGCACTACAACACTCTCACACGTCATCATATGTCTTTGCGAGCTCCTACATCATACAAGATCGACGATGGTGCCTGCTGTAGTTATTCCAGTTGCGTGGCTTACAGTTCATTCATTCATTCATTTTCTTTTCGGCTTAGTCCCTTTATTAATCTAGGGTCACCACGGCGGAATGAACCGCCAACTTATCCAGCATATGTTTTACGCAGCGGATGCCCTTCCAGCTGCAACCCATCACTTGGAAACACCCATACATACTCATTCACACACATACACTACGGACAATTTAGCTTACCCAATTTACCTATAGCGCACGTTTTTGGACTTGTGGGGGAAACCGGAGCACTCGGAGGAAACCCACGCAAACACGGGGAAAACAGACCCAGCCGGGGCTCAAACCAGCGACCTTCTTGCTGTGAGGCGATTGTGCTACCCACTGCGCCATCGTGCTGCCCTGGCTTACAGTTATTTTTTGGTATTTATATTCAGGAAAACAACATTAACGTTTTACCAGACTCTGTAAAAAGCTAACTTTCAGCAACTAGACTTTTCTGACAGGGTATTTAAGTGTCATCGGGGACGAGTGTCGGTGGGGACGAGAGCCGCTGGAGAACAACGAGCCCATTGGAGCAATTGTTTACCACTGTCGAGTCCCGTGAAGGAGCTCCAGTTGGAAACTTTTGTTTTGTGTTTACCTTATGATTAAAGTTGTTGCACGCCGGTTCTCGCATCTGAAGGAGCAAGTTTTAGCTACTTGTACATTAAGGTAGCATTCAGAAAAAAACAAAACACTCACGGAGAAACTCAACAAAGAGGAACATTAAAACCTACTGCCAGCTAGCGTTTCGAGAGTGTTATTGCAGATCAACACAAACAGCATGCAGAAATATAAATGTACGACTATGCGCAAGGCAGGCACTGTGGGTCACGGCAATTACTCGATGCGGATGTAAAAATTAGCCTTAATCCAGATATATTTGAAAACGGTCTAAATTCGTCTACAAAAAACATTACATGTCCCCAATATAGTTTTCAGTTCTTTCCGAAAAAAAATGGTCATCCACACTAAAATGACTGAAAACGATTTTGTTTATGTACTGCACATGCCTACAGAAGTAAGACGCTTTGACCTGCATTATAGCCGTTTATTTACTTTCAGTCTCTTTGAAACGTCACGGCAAATTGTCGAAAACCGCTGAACAATAACTTCCAGTAAACGTTCCGTGTCCTTTGACGAGAGGCAATATGAAGCACGTACAAACTGACATGAATCTTTAATAAAGCTGCCAAAGCTGACAGCATCCAAAACATCTGCTTTATAATATCGTCCACCATGTCAGCTGAATTGGTCACATGACTAAAATGCAGCATAGTTTTTTGAAAACCTCCTTTTTCACAGTCCACACTGCAACACAAATAACTGCGTTTTCAAATGTATCCACTTTGGACAGCGTTTTCAAAAAGATACATTTACGTTTCATAAAAACGTTATCTCAATATGGACGGAGGACCAAAACAGAGAGGAAATATAATAGAGAAATAATACGTATTTTTAAATGAAAAGGTATTAGTTTGAGGAATTCATTTTATAAGTTGTCATGAAGTTCGATGCGATCCTGGATTAACATCTATGTTGATCCTAGAACATCCCTTTTGTTTGATAATGTAATCCATACATATTCCCTACCCCTAAACCAACCATAACTGTAAATTATTCCCAAAATCAGAGAGGAATAATGGTGGAATAATGTAGAAGTGCATAAACGGGAAGCCTAAATTTAACACAAACGTATCTCTTAATTCTGATTGGCAGATTGGTATGTTGCTCCAGGATCAACATAGATGTTAATCCAGAAACATGTCCTACTTGGTGAAATCAGTTGGCGATTAATTTGGACATGGCCTAAGAAATCTTACTGACTCCAACCTTTTGACTGGTAGTGTATGTATACTACTGTAAGAAACAATATAAAGAGATCATTTGAAAATTATTATTTTCTCTGGAATGAGTGAAATGTCAATAATTGTTTCTGTTACTCTATGAAGGACTGGTAATGTTGCCTCAATAGTAATATCATTGCTGTTAATAAAATTTCTCCTTCAGACAAACATATAGTCAACTGGAGCATTTTATCCCTAGAAAATTGCAAATGCAATTTTTTTTCTTTTTCTTTATATGCATATTATTCCACCAAATATTGATTTCTCAACTCTGAGGTCAAATCGCTGGTATCGTGTTGTCTAAAAACCAATATAGACATGTCTAAAAGGGCACTTTTTTTAACCAAATGTCTTTTATGCGCTAAATGACAACGTTTTTACTTTAAAATGAAGAGAATTTTCATGCGTACGCCTCAACTACATTGTATTAATCTGGATTATAGTTGCATTGGATCTGGATTGACAGACTGTTACTGTATATATTTAAAAAATAAAGATAAAAAACGCACTACAAAGCCCCATGCAGCTGCTTGTGAGAGAAGAAAGAGAAAAGAAAACACATACATATTCATTGGGTTTTGAAGAACACGCATAAAAAGGATGATTTGGGGAGAGCGAGCGAACGCAGCCAGAGGACGCCATTAATATTTAAAGTTATTTAATCGAATGCCCTCTCGCGCGGTTGGAGGAGGACACTTGGACCGCTTTTTGAGACCCCCCTGTCCTCGCCACCCACACTAAACATGTCCAGGAATGACTGATGCCAGTTTGCTGTGTTTCAAACCTGAATTTTTCACCAGCAGCCTTGGGAGTCGATGGGACGCGCGGTGAGGGTTAAAACGTATAAATAACGCAGCGTGGAAAAAGACGAGCACCTTCGCTCAATCACGCTAACAGTTTTGTGGCTAAATCTTCACAGCTCATTGCCCAGAGCGTGGCGCGAGCTGATGAAGACTATAGAGGAAGATTGAGCAGCGCACGACGCTTTCTCCTTAGGCAACACTCTAGGGAGCATAACTCTTTTAAGGGGACAAGGTCTTAGATATTCGTTTTGATGGCAAGACACTGATCTGACTATGAGAGACTGGTGGATAGCATGAGAGCTAACTTTTTAAAAGTTTAATTTTTTTTTTATGACACAAGATCAGCAAGTCACCAAGTTGTTTTATATACAGTTGAAGTCAGAATTATTAGCCCTCCTGA
>CAIGQW010054212.1:4901197-4915763 GCA_903798125.1 Danio choprae | reverse complement strand
CTAAAACAGCTATTGTGTGACAACAAATTGCGAGGGGCCAAAAATTCAGTGAGGGGGCCAAACCCTTTTCACACAACACTGTATATCTTTAAATATTTATAAATGTTGTTCTCACCAAAGCTAAAAATAGAGAAACAAATACAGTAAAACAGTAATATTCATTCATTCATTTTCATTTTCGGCTTAGTCCCTTTATTAATCTGGGGTCGCCACAGCGGAATGAACCGCCAGTAATATTGTAAATAATATTTACATCATTACAGATGTCTTTGCTGTCGTTTTTGTTCATTTTAATGCATCTTTTAGAATTAAAGTATATATTAAGGGTTCAGATGCAAAAACCTCTAAATGTCGTCTAAAACATCCACAAAAATGTAGCATTTTTTTCAGCCTCCTATGTTTATGTTGAGTTATTTCACTTTAAAGACCATGAAAAAAACTTATTATTTGTCATAAAAGGGAAATTACTGAACCTACACACAGGAGCCTGTAAAAAATGCTCATTTTAGAAGAACATTCTAGATGGCATGTGAAGGTTTTTGCATCTGAACTTTTCATATGCTGTGTATAAATGCCAATAAATGCTTAAACTCTTAACCATATGTCTCATTTGTGTCTAGGGGACAGCCTGAGGCAAATAAATTTAATCCAAAATGAACAAATCTGTGTGAAAACAAAGCAAAGTAATCCTTAAATATCCCCCAAATTAAGAGTAGTCCACTCAAGCTTCAGTCTCTCAGCAGTACGTCAGCCTTCAACGTGATAAAGAGCTCGAAATCTTCCCCGACAGACCAGACGATTGACCATCTTCATTAATGACCGCTCACGATTGAACAATCTCTGAGGAAGCAAGCACTGGTCAGCACAATGCGTTCAAGTGTGCGAGTCATTTTCGCTCTCCAGTCCAAGTTTTGACATTAACCCACAAATCCTGCCATCGCTTACAGATGACCGGTCGCAAAAGCCTCAGAAGAGCAGGAAAAAAAATGGCAGTGGAAAATTTTGCTACGTGGCTGATGTGGATTATATAACTGCATGCACCGTTTTTATTTTATGGGCATAAATAAACCCTCCATAACACTAAACAAAAACACTTTCCCAGAATCATAAAGTCCAGTGTTGAGTCATAACTAATGTCCAGAGGCTTTGAAACCTTGTAAATTTTTGTCACTCTAGTGGTTTTTAACCCCTTACGGTCTAAAATACTTCAGTAGAGAAACATGATATACTGTATTTAGTTGCTTTTAATGAACTACAAGTAGTGACGCTTTTGAGATGCTAGCTATTCTTTGACTACGGAGGACGAAAAACAAAACGGACATTATATATTGCAGTATAAAGCTAATATCATCTCAGACATGGTTGGGTTGACAAATCTGACAGTGGAATCGGTAGTGGAATTTAAAAAAAGTTATTTTCCCGCTAACATTTAAGCATGTACTTGAACACCGATGACTGGACATTGTATTCAGGTTCTCAACAGAAATGATTGCAACACAGGCTCATTCTGAAAACGTACCTCTGAATACATTTCTGGAGACTTGCGTTTGGCTGCATTTCATTTTTTAAACGAGCGATATGGGGCGGTATGACACTGTTCCTTTTCGCACTTACCAGCTGACGGCTTATCTTCTTGTGTATGGCTTTCCTGCTGTAACCTGTTTATCCAGTTAGCTTGCCATGTATGTCGGCGGACTTGAGACGCAGAGAGGAGTTGACCACGACGACAGGGTTCGAGTCCGGCGAAGAACGGTTCCAGAAAGCAGGTAAGACAAAAACAGAAGCCAAAAAATAAAATAAACAAGTAAATAACAGGGTGAGAATGTGGTAAAATCTGAAAACATGGTAAAAGTCAGATGAAGGCTTTTCTTTTTTCCTTGATTGCTTTTGAAAATTGTTGGTTGGGTTTAGGGAGGTGGGTGGGCGGGTCAATCACTAAAATTGGTTGGGTTTAGGGAAGGAGGAGGGTAGGTCAGTCGATTGGTCAGTCAGTCGTTCAGTCAGCCAAACAGTCAGTTGACAGCGGCCTCTGGTGGGTTCATGCGAGAACGGCAGGCGCGAATGGCACTCGCGAGAGACAATTGAGATTTCAAAAAGTGCACACAGCGACCTCTGGTGGATTCGAGAACACAAAAACTGCTAAAAAACGTACCTCCCAGGACATGTTTTGCGGTCTCCAGAAATGTATCCACGGGTACGTTTTCAGAATGAACCTGGGTTGAATGATTGTGATTGGCCATGAAGGTCATCAGTTGTTGATGGCTATTGAGCATGTGAACACAATGGATAATCAGTGGACCCTTTTCACATTTCTTAGTGACAGTGCAAATGCAACCAGGAAAAAGCACAATAGTTCCTTTGACAACCTGGTGCAAGGGCGACACGGTGGCTCAGTGGTTAGCACTGTTGCCTCACAGCAAAAAGGTTGCTGGTTCGAGCTCCGGCTTTGCCAGTTGGCTTTTCTGTGTGGAGTTTGCATGTTCTCCCCGTGTTTGGTTTCCCCCACAGTCCAAAGATATGTGCTATACGTGAATTGGATGAGATAAATTGGCTGTAGTGTATGGGTGTTTCCAAATACTGGGTTGCAGCTGGAAAACATAAAGCATATGCCGGAATAGGAATTAACAACCTTGTGCAAAAGTCCATATGGATTTTTGTCATTTCTTTATGGAACGATACATTTTTTGTGTAGCTAACTACTTTTCTGAAAGAGGGATTGACAAATATAATTAAGCAAGTAACATCTGCTAAATAAATCAAGGTACGTACTGTAACCACGATTTTGATTCCCTTGACATTCCCCCATTGGCATAGTCCTTGAGAAAGGGGAACAGGGAAGCCTTCAACATTAAATTGAGGTTAGCACGGTTATAGACTTATTAACTGAACTCAACTTCTGCCAAGATAGCAGGATTTTCACAGATTCTCTCTCTCTTTTATCAGTACAGGAAGGGGTCCTATTTTTATTTCTGCCCAGGTTAATACCTCAGGTCATTGGCGTCTCAAAAGAAGGTGTGGAACAGCGAAGGGTAAGCCTCGAAATATCAGAGCGTGTGGCTCCATTACTTAGTTCCGATAATACATCTTTGTATTTCACAAATCCAGAGCTCACTTTCCACCTAGTATGCAGTCCAAGTCATACACAAAGATAACAGGCACAAAGTAAATGGGTCCCCGTGCTGTGGATTTCCAATTCGCCCTCATTCCCGGAGCTCGCCATATCTTTCTCAACTCGACGCCGTATGCAAGTGCTACCCTCCTCAATAGGGATAAAAGTCACCTTCTCCAAATCTCATTGAAGGAAAAGTCACGCTGAAAATAAAAGCTACAATCTATTCTGCCGGCACACTGGGTTCAGGCTCAGACAGAAGTGGGACCCTCTGCTTTTTTCAGTTCCCTGCAGTCAGCAGGAAAGAGGGATGAGAAAGATGAGGGGGGAAAGGATGAAAGAGCCGAAGCAGTCAGGGAATTATAAATAAAATTAAAGACTTTTTTTCTTGGTTTACAACAGAGGTTGTATTAGAGCAATGGCATTAGAAAAAAAAAGTTTCTTTTAAATTGCTCAGATCCACATTGCGATGCTGGAGTTTAGAATGAGCTTTTTACTGGAGTGGAATCTAGAACAATACACATGCTGTTTTTCTAAAGGTTTGCAAAATGACTTTGTCCTTTAAGAAAGAAACAGTCTGTTATTTAACGTTCACTAAGGGGAAAAAAATACCAAAGTGGAGTTTGGCTCTCATCTGTACATCCTGATACTCAAAGTCCAGAGTGTTCTGAGGGTAAAATGTGCTACTGGATCCGAGTTAAGACTCGTTAAACCCTGGGGAGACCGTTTTATGGACGTCCTGTGGTATAACAACAATCAATCATAGGCCTTCATTCCTTTGACAGTTCCTACTTTTATGGAATATTGGAGTATTTATAATAGTATATGATCCCCCTAGAAGGCTCAAGAAGCACATTGGTGACTGGAACTAGTGGAAGTTTATACCGTACTTGTTAGTAGAAATGCTGACTAACACTGTATTATGCATGCCAGGCCAATAGATGGCGATGTCAAAGATGTAAAAGAAAACGATGTTAATGTGCACATACAGTCCTGTTGTCCACCACTTTTGTCTTGTTTTTTTAAGTACTCGCTTATGTCAGTTGAATGAACAAACGCACGTTGTTACCATTTTCACAAATGTATTGTTGTACTGTTTACACAGGCATGCTAACGCTATCGTTTTAAAAAAAAAACTTGAAACACTTTTTCGGAAGTTAATGGTTTCAGGCTACATCAACACCTATCTTGCCTTTTTGTCTTGTATTGTACATACAGTAACCCTTTTTGTGTCATTTCCTTCCGCCATTTCATTATTTCTGCCTCTTTAATAGGTTTTGTCTGCAGCATAAGTATAAATTTGCAGAAGCGATTGAAAGCAATTTTAAAACAGAAAAACAACTGAGAGCAAACATTACATGTCCACTGAACAAGAACATAGTAAAGTATTAAAAAATTTACATTTTCCAAAATTGTCCTAATACAAGAATGGTAGTTCTAGGACAACTTTGATTGAAGGTTTTGATCCACTTGTACTGTACTTGTAATGTTGACTACTGTACACGACTAATGACTAAAATGCATCAGCGTTTATAAATACTTCCATTTTCAAAGTCCACACTACAACGCAAAACATTTTCTAAAACCTCTCTGAAATCTCATTTCATCTCTGTTTTCCTTGACAAAAATACCGTCTCAGGCCAAAACAAAGAGCATAAATGTCTTTTTTTATTCATAATTGTTGATCTTTTTTAATCATAGAGACAGCTTCTGTTCATGTAAAGAATAATATACATTGATTTAAAAATTAAAGGGGTCGTGAATTGAGGAATCCAATTTTTCTTAATCTTCAGACATATTGCACTATAAAAACATCATGTATGCTTCAGAACTCAGAATTGACTTGCTTGTCCAAAAACAGCTTTTTACTGAAACCAGGCTGCCAAAACGGCTCACTAACTAGTGACTAACTTCCAGAAATGAGAGCACAAACAAACAATGGTGTCACAAACAGTGTCACGCATAACTGCATATTGTTTTTAGTCGTGCTTAAGGCTGTTTTCATATTTTTCTCTGGAACATGAGAACATTTCAAATGTATACACTTTGAAGTGTGTTTTCAAAAAGCTTCGTTTTTCTTGACAAAAAACCCCCCAAAATGTAATCTCAGGCTAAAACTGAGAGCAAAAAAAGAGATTTAAATATATTAGTGTGGACAAGGCTGGCAAGGACACTTGAGGTTTTCTGTTATGTGAAAATGCCCTCGTTTACAAAGTAAATGTTAGAATATAATATCTTTATCTAATATATTTTATACTTTATGTAAAATATTTTATATAATAACATTCATTCATTCATTTTCTTTTCGGCTTAGTCCCTTCATTAATCTGGGGTCGCCACAGCGGAATGAACCGCCAACTTATCCAGCATATGTTTTACGCAGCAGATGCCCTTCCAGCTGCAACCCATCACTGGGAAACATCCATACACACTCCTTCACACACACACACACTACGGACAATTTAGCTTACCCAATTCACCTATACCGCATGTCTTTGGAATTGTGGGGGAAACCGGAGCACCCAGAGGAAACCCACGCCAACACGGGGAGAACATGCAAACTCCACACAGAAATGCCAACTGACCCAGCCGGGGCTCGAACCAGCGACCTTCTTGCTATGAGGCGATTGTGTTACCCACTGTGCCACCGTGCTGCCCCATATAATAAAATATCAAATGTTTTTATGAAATTGGATATATTTTTAAAATGATCACTCTTAAATCTATTATTATCGATATCTTTTTATATATATGCAGTTGAAGTCAGAATTATTAACCCTCATGGATTATTAGTCCACCTGTATATATATATTTTTTCCCACAATTTCTGTTTAACAGATATAAGATTTTTCAACACATTTATAAACATTCATTCATTCGTATATTTTCCTTCGGCTTAGTCTCTATTTCAGAGGTCGCCACAGTGGAATTAACCACCAACTATTCCAGCATGTGTTTTACACATCGGATGCCCTTCCAGCCGCAACCCAGTACTGGGAAACCCATAAGCACTCATTCACATTCTCATACACTAAGGCCAATTTTCATTCATTCATTCATTTTCCTTCGGCTTAGTCTATTTATTCATCAGGGGTCACCGCCAACTTATCCAGCATATGTTTTACACAGCGGATGTCCTTCCAGTTGCAACCCAGTACTGGGAAACATAGTTGGCGGTTCATTCCGCTGTGGTGACCCCTGATGAATAAAGGGACTAAGCCGAAGGGGAATGAATGAATAAAGTAGTATGTTTATTCCAGAATAAAAAAAAATATTATAGGATATACTGTGAAAAAATCCCTGCTCTGTTAAACATAATTTGGGAAATATTTGACTTCAACTGTATATACATATATTTTTAGAAACATCCTGTTGGAATGTAAGTATCAAATCTGATATGACCCAACCTACTAGTTTAGACCCAACCAACCCTAATGAAATATGACATATAATCATGTTTAAGTACAAACACTACCAATAATCGATAGCCATTCTCTGTCTGAAAGGCTACATGCGAGCTTCAATTATGCATTCCAGTCATGTGCCGATTTGAACAACAGCGAGTGTAGTGCTCTGCTTGACCATTGTTTCCATGGGAACAGCTGTCCATGTGACGGCTGATCGATGGGCGTAGTTATTTGAGGCCTGATTCACCTCATAGCATGAGCTTAACTCTCTTTTATGTCACTTTCGATTGGCAGACAATGGCATTACAGTGGAGATGGCGGAGATAAGCTCATTATGAAGTGAACGCCGCTGACCCCAAGCATCATGTCATAAGGATTTGGATCGAGGACTGCTAGTGCCGCTGATCTGAGGTGTCGGACAATGGCAGCGCAGGGTGTCATATGTAGGCGGACTAAAACGCAAAAATAAGGAATGATGCAACAGATGATAACACTGACGCAAGCGAGATCAAACAGTCATCTGAAGGTTTTGTAGGGGGTTTTTTATTTGGTGCAAATTGGTCTGTGGCCCGAGAGCTACAAGATGGAGTAGAGTAACAGAAATGAAGCAATACTTTTGGTTTTGTAAAAAAAAAAATCCTTAAAACAAAGTGCATTTAATTAAGAAGCTGTACATTCAGTAAGAGAAAATCCTTCACAGTATAAAAACCGCTGAAATAACTCATTAAAGTTGATCATTTAGAAACTGCTTCTCGTTATGTGCAGCAAATTATTATTAAAGAATGTCGTAATTATTGTATTTTATAGATTAATTAACACGATTGTAGTGATTAAAGTGTCACGATTGAAAAAAAATCATTTTCCTTGAGCTTTTGACACGAGAGATGAATGTACCAAAAAAAATCTAGAAGTTTCAAAATTCTTGTTTTTCCAAAAACAGTTTTTCTTCTAACCAAGGTATCGAAATGGCTTATTTTGGATTTTGTCTTATGCCAGGTTCTGACTACAACGTAATTTTGTTTGTGATGTCATGCAGTGGTGGACAGTAACTACGAGCTCTTACTTTGCTATTGCATTTTAAGTATCTGTACTTCATTCATTATCCTTTGGCTTCGTCCCTTATATATCAGCGGTCGTGACAGCGGAATTTTTTACGCAGCGGATGCCCTTCCAGCCAAAACCCAGTACTGGGAAACACCCATACACTCTTGCATTCACATACACTCACACTACGGCCAATTTAGTTCATCCAGTTAATTTATAGTGCATGTCTTTGGACTTTGGGGGAAACTGGAGCACCCAGAGGAAACCCATGCAAACACGGGGAGAACATACAAACTCCTCACAGAAATTCCAACTGGCAGCCGAGACACGAACCAGCGACCTTCTTGCTGTTAACCAATGAGCTACCATGCCACCATATCTGTACTTTTACCTCACTACATTCCAAAACAAAATATTGTAATTTTTACTCAAACTACATCTCTAAATGAAGCAGAGTAAAAGGTTACTTTGAAAGGGACAATTTGTGACCTGCTTAGAGATAAGATAGTGGTTTTTAATTTGTGAAAATGCTGAGTTTTATCAGTTAACCTGTTAAATCGATTCACTGAACTATTCATTTGGGAATTGGACTGACATTTGTTCACAGGTCAACAAGTCACTGATTCAAATGATCCGTTCAGAGTGAGCCACCAGTAAACGATTCTCAGATTTTACAAACTGGTCTGAATGGGGTTGAGTGTGTGAATGTGGTTTTCACTTGAATTATCAGTGTGGTTATTGGAGTATGTAATTTAACTTTCTTGCATAATAAACATTGATCAGTAAGTATGTTTACTTTTATCGAGTAAGTAAGTACTTTTGGACATTGACTCAAGTAATATTGAAAAGAAGAACTTTTACTTCTACTGGAGTAATATTTTATTAGGATATCTGTACTTTTACTCAAGTGCCTAATTTGTGTACTTTGTCCACCATTGATGTCATTTCATGGACAAGAACTGTGTCATATTACATGCTACTTCCTGACCAATCATTGCTTACCACCTATAATTACATGTGTGATGTCATCAAGAAGGTAAAACTAGTGAATAACTTCTAATAAAAAAAAAAAAAAGCATAAACAAACAGTGCTGGTTCAAGCAGACTGCATCCAGAGACAGAAATACTTATTCTGGTTTTATTCCTTTGAATTGCATTAGGCTGCTTGTGTCCAATGTAGATGTGGATTCAAGAGTTACAATAGAAATACAATTAAGAACTGTGAGGAAAAAGTAATCTATTATTTTTTTATTTAATTGGTTGTTTGGTTGGCTGGCTGGCTGTGGTTGGTTGGTGGCCTGTTGGTTAATTGGTTGAACTGTTGGATGGCTAGTTGGTTGGTTTCTTTGGTTGGTTGGTTGGTTGGTTGGCTGGCTGTTTGGTTATTTGGTTGGCCTGTTGGCTGGTTGGTTAGTTGGTTGGTTGGTTGGTTGGTTGGTTGGTTGGTTGGTTGATTTTCGGCTGGCTGGTTGGTTGTTTGGTTGGTTGGTTGGTTGGTTGGTTGGTTGGTTGACTGGCTAATTGGTTATTTGTTTGGCTGGTTGACTGGCTGGTTGGTTGGTGGCCTGTTGGTTAATTGGTTGACCTGTTGGCTGACTAGCTTGTTTTTTCTTTGGTTGGCTGGCTGGCTGTTTGGTTATTTGGTTGTCCTGTTGGCTGGTTGGTTGGTTGGTTGGTTGGTTGGCTGGTTGGTTGGTCTGTTAGCTGGTTGGTTGGTTGGTAGGTTGCTTGATTGCTTGATTGGCTGGCTGGTTGGTTGGCCTGTTGGCTGGCTGGCTGGTTGTTTGGTTGGTTGGTTGGTTGGTTTGTTGGTTGGCCTGCTGGCTGGTTGGTTGACCTGTTAGCTAATTGGTTGGTTGGTTGGTTGGTTGTCATCACAAGAACAGACTTTCATATAAAATTTTGTCTGAATTATGCCATGGATAGATGGCTGGAATGATGGACAAATAGATGTATGGATGGTTGAATGATGGATGTTTGTTTTGCTAAAAAAGCATTAGTTAAAACCTTTTTTGGTCAGGGAGGTGGAGAATGCTATTCAATTATAATGTTATTCAATTCATTAAAGTAGCTCCTGCTCATCTCGCAGTCATGCACATTTGTCAGTCAGTCATTATTAGAGTAAATGTAGCCATGGCAATAACTCTGGGCCGCAGGAGTGATCTCTGACCTTCATATTTGTGCTTCCTTCCTCATCATTCATCTCTCCCATTGGCTCGTTCAGTGTGCCTGTCCTTCTGCCGCCACCAGATTTTCTTTCACTGACCGCATTTCCTGCCTTGCTCATTTATCCAGAAAATGTGGCTGATTGTCTCACTCTCCCCACTGACACTGATTACATGCACAAACAATGTGTTTACCGAATTCTCCCCGTAACGAGGCGCAGCTAAGTACAATATTGTCGGTCTAATGAGCTCGTAAACGCAATATGCTGGCATTCTGTGACAATCAGCAGGCTGGCCTGTAATTGATGAATAGACCTGTAATTTTACAATGAGGCGGGAAGAACTTTCAGATGAGTACAATGGAGGAAATTAACCAATGAAGATTGTTCGCACACAAATGATCACCTAAAAACCTGAATATATGAAGTGCACGCCTCTGTATTCGGATTTTGCCATTAGTTGTGCTGGATTGTGGTAATTTGGTGTGAGAGGGGTAATGAGACAATGCACCACTCAGACCAGTGTGAGGTCAAGAGATAAGTAGTTATTGCTTGATACACACAAGCTAATTTGACCACTTTTTAAGAATCATCTAAAAAATAAATATGGATGCATTGCTTTCTCGAAAAACAATTGAAGCTAATCCACAATACAAAAATAAATGCAAATATTCTGAAGTATGACATTAAAATATGTGTTAATCCCTTGTCTTTATTTAAGCATTGATTAATTGGGTACATTTTTAACAGATTTTTGGTGCAACATTGGTGATGTGAGTGGGTGGCTCTGATCTATAGTGTCCTTATTGGTGTCCCCACCTCCTGCGCAATTTCAAATCCTGCTGTCCAGATTGGAGCCAATTGACCTTGAGGTTGGTTGCCTAACAAAACATCTTTTCCTTGTCAGTGTAATGGAGGCCGGCTACTAAGAGTTCTATGAGTAAATCTCACTCCATGGTTGGTTGGTTGATTGGTTGGATGGCTGGCTGGTTGGTTGGCCTGTTGGCTGGCTAGTTGGCTGGTTGGTTGGTTTACTGGCTGGTTAGTTATTTGATTGGCTTGTTGGTTAGCTCGTTGGCTGACTAGTCGGTTGGTTGGTTGGTTAATTGGCTGGTTGGTTATTTGATTGGCTGGTTGGTTGGCCTCTTGGCTGGCTAGTTGGTTGCTTGACATATTAGTGACTGGCCGTTAGCATCTTTGATTGTTTTAGTGCGCATAATTTAAGAGGGTTACCGTAATGGAGGCTAGCTAAGTAGAAGCTGTGCACAAGCAAAAGGCACACTAGTGATTACGAACAGAGGCTTCATTCTTTAGCATCTCGGTTATTGTGGCCATCTCTTACTCCATTTTGAATCTTCCTCAGAGTTATGAGGGTATATATGGAGGGGCTACGTTGGTGCCTGAAAAAAGGCACACTAGCAACTGACACTAGAAGCTGTGTTTTGTAACAGTCTTTTTAGTGCACATGCCTCCCACACTGGTTCAAATCTACCTAATTAGTGTAGACGTAGCCTAAAGTGACTCTGTTCAACAACAAAACCAGCGGCTAAAGTTACAGCGGGAATCGCTTTTCTCGTCTGTCTTGATTCCATTGATTTTTAACAGATTGCCTAAAGAGTTACGTGGGTTTGGCGGTGTATAATTGAGAATGAATGGGGAGAATCACATGAGAGGATGCAGTGACTCTATTGTGCTCTGACTGGTCTAATACAATGCTCACATGATGAATCCTCTCCTGCTTTCAGATGTGTTCTGCATTTGTAAATCAGTCTGAATAAATAAATAATGGTATTAATGGGGAGACAAATTAAGAAGTAAACAACTCAACCACTTGACTTATTCACAGCTTTGTCGTGTCACATTCGGATTTGAAAGTGACTCTTTTTAGTGCGCGATCATGACATCTGTTCCGAATTTTAATGACTGACAGTCCAAAAATAAATTGACAAAAAAGGAACAGCAGAAAATCATTACTAACAAATAAAATGTTTAGAAAAATATGCATTCTTATAGTTAATATTTTTGAATGCTTAATGAAAAACTTAATATATAAATAGAAGAAATATACACTCACTTGCCACTTTATTAGGTACACCTGTCCAACTGCTCGTAACGCAAATTTCTAATCAGCCAATCACATGGCAGCAACTCAATGCATTTAGGCATGTAGACATGGTCAAGACAATCTGCTGCAGTTCAAACTGAGCATCAGAATGGGAAAGAAGGGTGATTTAAGTGATTTTTGAACGTGGCATGGTTGTTGGTGCCAGATGGGCTGGTCTGAGTATTTCAGAAACCGCTGATCTACTGTGATTTTAACGCACAGCCATCTCTAGGGTTTACAGAGAATGGTCCGAAAAATAGAAAATATCCAGTGAGCGGCAGTTCTGTGGGCGCAAATGCCTTTTTGATGCCAGAGGTCAAAGAAGAAGGGCCAGATTGGTTCAAACTGATAGAAAGGCAACAGTAACTAAAATAGCCACTCGTTACAACCGAGGTATGCAGAAGAGCATCTCTGAATGCACAACATGTCGAACCTTGAGGCGGATGGGCTACAGCAGCAGAAGACCACACCGGGCGCCACTTTTGTCAGCTAATAACAGGCTAAGAACTGAGGCTACAATTCGCACAGGCTCCCCAAAATTGGACAATAGAAGATTGGAAAAACGTTGTCTGGTCTGATGAGTCTCGATTTCTGCTGCGACATTCAGATGGTAGGGTCAGAATTTGGCGTCAACAACATTAAAGCATGGATCCGTCCTGCCTTGTATCAACAGTTCAGGCTGGTGGTGGTGGTGTAATGGTGTGGGGGATATTTTCTTGGCAAACTTAGGGCCCATTAGTACCAATTAAGCATCATGTCAACGCCACAGCCTACCTGAGCAATGTTGCTGACCATGTCCATCCCTCTATGACCACAGTGTACCCATCTTCTGATGGCTACTTCCAGCAGGATAACGCGCCATGTCATAAAGCGCGAATCATCTCAGACTGGTTTCTTGAACACGACAATGAGTTCACTGTACTCAAATGGCCTCCACAGTCACCAGATCTCAATCCAATAGAGCACCTTTGGGATGTGGTGGAACAGGAGATTCGCATCATGGATGTGCAGCCGACAAATCTGCAGCAACTGCGTGATGCTATCATGTCAATATGGACCAAAATCTTGGGGGAAAATTTGTTGAATCTATGTCACGAACGATTAAGGCAGTTCTGAAGGCAAAAGGGGGTCTAACCCAGTACTAGTAAGGTGCATCTAATAAAGTGGCCGGTGAGTGTATATTGTTGAAATTGTAAATAATCTGTATTTAAACAAAATAAGCAACATTAAAGTATATCTGGAACATAAATTTACATTAAAAATCAGCCTATACATTTCACAACACCACTGCATGCCACTGTAATAATAGGCCTATATTTTCATGCATGAGTACTGTAAAACCAGCCATTCAATATTTACATGAATTATAGAGGTCATACACAATGTTTCCTGTAATTTATGTTCTTTCTGAGCAAAAACCTATTTCTATGGTTGAAACCCTTGAGGCATATGAGCAGAAAGGGTAAATCTGAGCAGTCATGTGTTAATATTTTGGGTTTTTTATGTCAGAAACCTCAGAAATTTAAGACTATATAGCCAGTTTAGCAGCTTAGTTTCACTTGATGGTCTTTTTTATCACTTGGGAGAAAGTTTTGAGAAAGTTACAGTATGTTTTTATTGTACGATTAAGTCTTTTATCTCAAAAAGATCAAGGAAAATTTGATTCCTTATGATATGACCAATGCAGCACACTTCTGATGTCTCTCCCACGCATTTGGAAAGAAAAAAAGAAAAAGTTATCCGGTCAGAAGGCAGACTTAAAAATATGCAAGTATGAGCTGGAGAGTTCTTGAGTCTGAGCTAAATGAATAATCAGCATTTACACTGGAGTATATCGCAGTTCATTGATTCTTTTTTTCCCCATTTTGGAACTGATGCTTTGAGGAGTCTTATGAAATGTGCAGCAAAAGAGAAAAAACAAGTGCAAAGATTTCACTTTCATAACAGCATATAGAAGCCCATGAAGTCTATTAATTAGAATTATTCTGGGTTTTGTGTGTGTGTGTGTGTGTGTGTGTGTGTGTGTGTGTGTGTGTGTGTGTGTGTGTGTGTGTGTGTGTGTGTGTGTGGTTTCCACAAAATGTTAAGATTTTTCTTTCAAAAATAACAGTTCAAAAATATTTTTTCCATAGCATGCCATTATTCACATATTATTTTGTACAATACCTATAGTACTTTATTATTTTTACTTATAATGTGAATTTTATTTACAGTATAAGTAATGTTGACACTGAACCTAATGCTTCTGCTTTTTAAGAAATGTATTTAATATTTATTTACTATTTTTTGTATTTGTCTAATGATAGACATTTCATTTTGATACACATTTTTAATCAAACCACAGAAAAAAATGGTTACATATAAAAAATAGTAAGATACATATGAATAATTGTAAATGAAAATGATTAATATAAAATGTATATAATTAATTCTTATGAAATATTAAACAACTACAATGAAAAATAATACATTTTAATAAACCGAAAAAAATCAAGAAAAACTAAAAATATGGATTTTTTTATTTATTTATTTATTTATTTATTTATTGATTGATTGAATGATTGATTGCAATGTACTATTTTTTATTACTAAAGCAGTTAGGTGACCAGAACCAGAGTCTTATTTTTATGAATATAATTGTTTAATAAAAATGCAACAAAGATTATTGACTAATTCACTGATAAATAGATAGAAAATATTCATTTCCAAAAGGAGGTGTAATCATTCATTTATGCTGT
>CAIGQW010054212.1:4863379-4891197 GCA_903798125.1 Danio choprae | reverse complement strand
ATATATAAGTATATGGAGTGTATGGAGATTGACTCGGTAACATTATTTGATATGTGAGTGGGCGGAGCTAAAGATCTTGCTTACATGTACATTACATTTACCTTTAGTCATTTAGCAGACACTTTTGTCCAAAGCAACTAGCAATTGAGGAGGCATTCAGCAATTCAATAAGAAGAGGCAGAACACACAAGAAGTGCTAATTATAGAAAGGAACTGTTTTGTGCTCAGAGAACGAAGTGCTACAGGTGGTTTGTCAAGCCCACTCCCCTGTGTGAAGCTCACTTCATAAATGCACAATTTCTATTTTGAGGTGTTGAGTGATTGTAAGAGTGTGTTTTCTACAGGTGGTTTGTCAAGCACTCAGAATTGCACAATGTTCAGAGTTTGTCGTGTGGTCTGTGGGGGGAAAAATGGGTCCTGGTTTTGTTCACATGGTGTTCTTCTGGTGATTCCAGAAGTGGTGGGTTTTTAGTTGTTTAGTTTTAATAAATGTGTTCTTCTCTAATTGGTCAATTTTTTGTACAGCATCATGAGTAATGTAGGTTTTTGCCACAAATACGGCAAATATGTTTCTGACTTTAAAGGTTTATTAGCTATTGTTAAAAATCAGTTTTGTTATTCATTATCACTTCCGAATGAAACAGTCGTAAGTTTGATCATATCACTCCGATTTTATCCATACTTCACAGGTTACCTGTACAATATAGAATTCATTTCAAAATTATTTAGTTTGTCTTTAGATCCTTAAATGGTTCTGCCCCACACTACATGTTTGAACTGCTACACCCCTATATACCGTCACGTGCTCTTAGATCAGCAGATCAGCTGCTTCTTAGAATCCCAAAAAACAGACGTAAGCTTAGAGGTGACTGCATTTGCGGTGGCTACCCCCAAATTATGGAATGCCCTACCTCCTTACATCACGAAGGCCCATTCGCTGTATCTGTTTGAATCACATCACATTTCTCCTTGGCCTTTGTCGCCTGATCTGATATCTGATGGACAGTATATAAGTAACCCTTACACGTGCAGTTGTTTTACTACTTGAGATGTATACTATGTGTTATGTGTGGTTGGTGTTTTAATTTTCATCTTACTGTTCAGCACTTTGGTCTGCTGCGTGGTGGTTGTAAAGGGCTTTATAAATAAAGTTAAATGAATGAATGAATGAATAATATGGATTACGGTTATTATGTAACCAATTATGGTTTGGTTGCAACCCTTAATCTTAAAGTGCCATCACATTTATCATCATTTATCATAAATCATGTTGAAATCATGTCATCTCAGTAGTCTCCATCCAAATTGGAAATTGTGTTTAAAGGTGAGCAGTCTGAGCATCAGAAAGCTTGATTTGAAAGTGCCTTCAGTATGATCTCCGATTCATATTTGTATGCATAATTTGTGTAAGTAAATATTTTAATTACGTAATTTGTGATAATTAAGTCGACCACATATTTAGTTAACTAGAAAAAGAACTGCAGAACTTGTCTTGTTGCTAGATTTCGGAACTATTTTTCATATCGGTAGCTGTAAGCTAATCTACAAGAGTAATCAAATAACTTCAACTCAAAATCAATATTTCACTTCCATGTATTTATTTATTTGGCAAGTTGCTGTGCAATGAGCAAGATAATGAACAGCCGGCCGGTCATTAATGCAAAATAATCCCCTTCAGGGACGCCTGTACATTATCCCTTACATTCCCTGTTAGCCATGAAAGACTTTACAAATGAACATTATCCTAAGTGAATTGTTTACACATCTTTCAGCATTAATGCTTCAAAAAAAAGTCTAAATGGAGTGTACATGTACTCATTGACTTACCACAAGTTTACTGTCAATCCCCGGAGACTTAAAAGTCTCTCAGCAGATGCTATTAATGCTAACAGCATTAGTCTGTCTGAAAGTCTTTGATTTGGAAGTCTCTTTCGTTTTGCCCGCTTCCGCATCTGTAGGCCAGATCCAGCCGAGGCTCGCTGAGGATTAGACCTAGCCTGGGCTTTTGGATCGTTAGCCAATTAAACTAATCATGCCCATCCTCAAGACTCCTGGCGAGAAGGAGACGCATTGATTTCCTCTGGTTTGATGTGCACTTCCTCTTCACCCTTCTCCTCTATTGGACGTCTAGACGAGACCAGAACAAGCATCTGGTTAACCAGTTCAAGCAGACAGGAGAATGACCTGGTCACACAACCTAGAGTCTAACTCTTTACAGATGAATCGGCACAGTACTGAGAGAGTATCCATCAAGGCAAAATCCATATTTCGAAAGGATGAGTTAGGGTTGCATTTAGCTACTTATTCTTGTTGTTTGTTTCATGTGGCATCATGAGAAATGCTGCGCTGAGGATAATGGGATTGGAGTTCAATGACTGTGTACCTGGTCATTGCTCTCAATTCCACCGCTGAGAACAATTCAATGCCTTAAGCCCTGCTCACATTGTGCGATTTCACCCACGATTAGGTAGAAAAAATTTGGGAAATCCTAAAAGATTCCTGTAATCCTAGGCTAAACTCTGTGGTCTTCGATCATTGGGTTGACATGTTCACTGACAGGCGCTTGATGTCCATTGCGATCACATTTTCTCTCCGATGAAGTTCTGGCAGCGTCAGAAGATTTCAAACTCTTTCTACAAATTCAAGCCAACAGTTCCCAAATTTTTTTTGACATGTTTTCTGATAATGAGCCGCTCGGTTCTGCTCAAAAAGTCCTCTCACATGGTACAGTGGGGGAATTGAGTATTAAACAAGTCCACATTTTTCTCAGAAAACATATTTCTGAAGGTGCTGTTGACTTGAAAATTTCACCGGATGTTGGTAATATCCAAAGAAATTAAGTTATGCATAATAAAATGAAATGACACGGAAAAAGTATTGAACATATGAAGAAAGACAGGTGTAGAAAGGCAGTGAAAGCCCAGACAGCAGCTGAAATCTCTCAGTAGTTCTTCAGCAACCCTCTGCCCTTCCTCAGTGTAAATGATTATTAGCTGCATGCTTCAGTCCAACATCTACATTACTAGGAGGATGAAGATGAAACCAGGGTGGACATTTCAGCAAGACAATGATCCAAAACACAGCCAAACTCTCAAATGCTTTCAGAGAAAGAAAATCAAGCTGTAGAATGCCAATCACCCAACTTGAATCCAATATAAAATACAAAATAAAGATCAAATTTGATAGACGAGACCCACAGAACCACCAACATTTTTACATTCTGTTGAAGTCTGTGAAAAACTTACACCTGAGCAATGCATGTGACTTTATTCTCAATATGAGAAGCGTCTTTAAGCTGCCGTCACCAAAAAAGCCTTTTATATTAAGTATTAAATACGTTTCAGTAGTTCAATACTTTCTCCTTGTGTCATTTCATTGTTATTACACGTAATTAATTTTTAGATTTTTCTTTTCTTTTCTTTGTATTGTTAGGGTTAAGGTTGTTAGTTACTTTATTAGTTACTAATAACTTTAATTTACTAGTAACTGATTACTAATAGCTTTTAACAGTTAAAGTTATTATATATAAACATAGTTAACCTGCAGTCATATAGTTTATAGGTGATGTCTACGTGTAAATGTTCAAAAATGTACTATGTATATGTCAAGCTAATGTGCTAGTATTTTCGATGTGTAATATTAGCCCAAACTCATGTTTTTGTATAGTGTCATTAGCATCCTCACACTACTCAATAGTGTGAAACGTTGTAAGCAATTAACCAAACGCCTCATCTGCAGTACATTGTTAGCAATAGTAGCATTCTCCACACACCTCATATAAAGTGTTGTTTGCAATATTAGCATCCTTGCGTCTCCTTGTTCTCAACGTGCAATGTTGTTAGCGATTTTAGCCAAACAGCACATTCATAGCACATTCATAGCTCTATTAGCAACTTCACACATCTTTATCCATGGTGCACAGTGTTAGTATTAGTTAATTTTGTGAAAATATCTTTTAAATAAGCATCAATGAAGGAAAATATAACCCCATATGTATTAAAGCCTCTTAGCATTTCTGTCAGTTAGCATTCAGCATTTATGTTTTTTTTTGTTGTTTTTTTTTTTTTTGTTTGACTTATTTGTCTTCATCATTTTTTTAGCAATATTTAAATAAATAATATTCACTCATTCTTTCTTCTACACTCATCATCTGCCATCTTGGCCATTACACTTACAAAATTATAAAACATTTTCTGTTAGAGCGTTTCGAATGAAGGATTCAGAATAATCCCTATTTAAACAGATGTGATCATTTGATAGATAAGATGAAACTGTGGAGGTGTTTTTAGATGGTGGTGTTACTCAGTATGTGGCTCTCGCAGTGTTGTGGCTGAGAAAGACCAGATTGCTGGCATTTTCTCTGTCATTCTGGCACGCATTTTGCAGAAGTACAGGCTTCACTAACCACCAACACTGGCCAAGAGGGAGGGAGTGAGAGAAGTGTGTGCGTGTGTGTGTGTGTGTGCGTGTGTGTGTGTGCGTGTGTGTGTGTGCGTGTGTGTGTGTGTGTGTGTGTGTGTGAGAGAGAGAGAGAGAGAGAGAGAGAGAGAGAGAGAGAGAGAGAGAGAGAGAGAGAGAGAGAAAAGAGATCACTGGATTTGATGGCAGGCTGACAACACATCACTAAAGACTGTGTTTCCTCTTCAGTAAGGTGAGAATTTTGACACCTCTGAGCCCATTTCAAGCCTCTAAAACCCCCAGAAGTGATTTTGTTGATTTTTTTTTTTTTTTATGAACAGCAATCAATCAAAATAATCAACGAGTTGCATTAAAAGTCAGGATGAAATGGAGGTAGCGACAGATCCTTTCTTCTGTATCTTTACATACAAATGAGTGTCACAGAAAGGACATTTCATTCAATGTAATTAGATCTGAATGCAAGTTTGCAATCGAAGCATGTGATTTCATGGGGAAAAAAATATTTTTTATAAAATTTATATGGTTAAAAAATAATATTTCAAGGATAAATCATTCACAATAGCATGAATTTAGAATATAGATTTAATTTCATGTTGAGGCACAAAAAATGCTGATTTTAATAGCTCTCATTGATAAAAATTATCCTTGCACTTTAAAGAGCCTTAAATGAAATTCAAAGTTTCATTAGATGTTAAAGGTTCTATATGGAACCAACAATGGCAATGGATAGCATTGATTTTTACACATTGTGTGTTTTAACCCTTGTGTATTGTTCAAATTTATTACCCTTTCGTTATGTTTGTGACTGTTTTTGCCCCATTGACTTCCATTATAATGACATTTTTGATTGCAAAGCTATGACACCATATACTCATGCATTCTTGATTGTTTGTGGTTTTCCCTGTTGGGAAAGATGAATCATTCACAAAAGCGTGAATTTAGAATATAGATTTAATTTCACGTTGAAATTTTTTTTTTATTTTATTAGCTTTCATTGATAAATTTATAGTAACCTGCAGAAGAAAAGCACTTTAAACCCGCTCATGCCTTTTTATTGGCTTTGTTGGTCTCCCACTGGTTTGTTGGCTGGTTTTAAGGGGGGCTTTGGGCGCTTCTAGAAGAGGGACCATTTGGATACCAGCTTAAGCAAACTCTAAGACCAGCTTCAACCAGTTAAGACCATAAGCCAAGTCTATGATGGTTTTCTGGTCTTTGTTGGTCACCGATTCTCACCAGTAGTCTGTTGGCTGGTTTCAGATGGGTTCTGAGCAATTTCAGATGAGAAACCTTATGCTGAAGACCAGCTTAAACCAGTTAAAAGCAAGTTTGTCTTTTTAGACCTTCATCATGGTCATTCTGATCTTTTAGCTGGCTTTAAATGGGTTTTGGGCATGTTCAGGTGAAAATCTGATCCAGTTAAGACCATCTTAAAGTGGTTTAATCATGTTTGCTGAACTCCTAAACGGCTAAATTGGGTTTCAGATGGGAGACCAGTTTAAACATGCCAGCTTGACCAGAATTCAAGACCAGCTTAAACCACTTAAGACCACCAAGCTGACCCATGCATGTCTTTGTTGGTCTTTCATTCTCACCAGGCTGGTCTGTTACATTACAGAAGTTGAAAATCAGACTGCAAAACCAATTTAAACCACCTCTTAAACCATCTCAGACTGGTTTTAAGAGTCCCCCAGCTGGATGAAGTCAAATTTTATTTTGACTTTCAAACTCAGTTTTTGAAACGCTTTCAACGTTTTCACCCCAAAAACCTCCTACCCTGCAGAAAAACAGCACTTGGGTTGTGCAAACAAGCGTAACAGACTTTTAAATTGTGTTTTGTGCTGTGATATGTTTCTGTCTTTGGTGACTTTTTCAGTTATTTTACACAAAGAGTAGACAAAGTTACTTGAATGAATTAAACACGATGCTCTGGTGCTCTGTGAAGGAAGAAACCGAGCTCTGAGAGCCTTCAATGCTGAACTCAGATTCAGCAGAGACATGGATGCCATTGTGCTGGATGAGGCTTCGGTATGAATTATTTCGCACAGGGCATCTGTTAAGAGGGCCACGTTTGGCTTCAGCACTGTACGTGTGTGTGTGTGTGTGTGTGTGTGTGTGTGTGTGTGTGTGAGACCACACTGACCCCTGCTGGTTAAACAAACACTCCATCAGTGCCTCTGACAGACAGAGCATTATTATATTAACCTCCACGGTCCATATTGTGATGTCTTGTTTATTATGAAAATGATTGACGGCTTGGCGTGAATAAATGTATGCAGGAGACATTTGCTGAAGAACATGGGGTGTGTGGGAGTGTTTCCGTGTGTGGGAGTGAGATGATGGGGAGGAAAAAAAGAAAGGGAAAGGAATGTGGTCGTGATAAATTACACATATGACGGCACCAGAACGCCTCCGCTGCATTCTAGATATTATGTGCTTTGTGTTGAGGGACGTATAGACAGGAAATTAACTGCCTCTGTGTGTGAAGTCAAAGCAATTCAATGGCACTCACGTCTAGCAGTTTTTGATTCTGGTGGATTTGTGTACCTGCGGCTTTAAGTTTTAAGCCCCGCCTGCTAGTACTGTTATACAAATGCCTAGCTATGGAAATACAATTTCTGCGATACTGTTACTAGTGACTGATTTTCAATTCAATTCAATTCAAGTTTATTTTATATAGCGCTTTTTACAATGAAGATTGTGTCAAAGCAGCTTAACAAAAAGTCTTCTATAGTAAAGTCCAGATTTCAGAGTTGAAGTTCAGTTTAATTCAGTTCAGTTCAGTGTGGTTTAAGTTTCACTGCTGAAAGTTCAAACACTGAAGAGCAAATCCACCGAAGAATCCTCCGAGCAAGCCAGTGGCGAGGAAAAAAAACTTCACCAATTGACGAAGTGAAGGCAGAGAGAGAGAAGAGAGAGAAACCAGGCTCTGTTGGGCACGATCATTATTCTTCTGGCCAAACTTCCTGTGTGGAGCTGCAGTCTAGGCACCAGAGGCTGGAGAAGCTGGACGTCCATCGTGAAAAAGCTGCAGGTGTGGGTAGGGCACCGGCGGGAGGTCAGGCTGGCCCACAGGATCAAGCGTAGACGTGGTTGTCAGAGTGGCCTTTCAGGAATCAGTCTCATGCACTCCATTCCTCCATGACCACCACAGCATCAGCTCGGGATACGGCCTGGTCCAGGATACCTTTGGATCATCTCTTCACAGGTCTAGGATCGCGTCAATGGCGCTGCATAGTCTGTAGGGGCCTCGAGATGAGTATCCCCAGGTGGAAAGAGAAAATAAAGAAAATTATTAGCGTAGCTGCTGTTCATAGTGTATTTAAACGAGATGCAAAAAAAATGGATAGTTATAGATGAAAATAGCAGTTATATAAACAAACATGTAAAGCATATGAGAGTTTCTAACACAATGTCAGGTCATTTGTTTTGATGTCACAATGTAGAGTAATTTTTACTGCCAGTGCCAAAGTTAGGGTTATGGGATAATTCCAAATTAGTTCTTACCTCAGAGCAGGTCTAATCCAGCACAGTAATAATATTAATGATAATAATACATTTTATTTGTAATGCGCTTTTCTCAAACTCAAAATGCTACAGAACAACAATTTAAAAACAAACAAACATAAAATTACCAAAATGCACAAATAGTTAAAAATGTCACAAATCCTCATAGATTAAAAGCAATACTAAAAAAGTGAGTCTTAAGCAATTGCTTAAAACAGTCCAGGGAACTGGCATTCCTGATGGTTGTAGGTAAAGCATTCTATAATTTGAGTGCGCGGTAGGAGAATGTCATAGCTCTCATAGTGTTGAGTCTGCAACGAGGCTGGAACAAAGTGACACCCAATGCAGAAAGTAAACAGCGAGAAGAAGAAGAAACCAAATCACAGATGTGACCAGGAGCAGAACCTTCAACCTCTTTATATGATAAAATCAGGGTTTGAAAATCAATGCGTGACTTGACCGGTAGCCAGTGTAGCTGTTGAAGTACAGGGGTAATGTGACAGCGTGACAATGTGTGTGTCAGCACACGTGCAGCTGAGTTTTGAATATGCTGTAATGTCCTAAGAGAACTAACTGGTAGACCGCCAAAAAGTGAGTTACAGAAATCTAATCGAGATGTGATAAAGGCATGGACAAGCCTCTCAGCATCAGGTGACGAAAAGTAGGAACAGTAGGAACTAGGGTTGTCAAAACTATTGATTTCTGCACCAAATGATACCGAAATTTCAAAAACACCCAATTCCTGCTAACATTTGAGCGCTGTTGAGAACGTCTTACTCTGTGTTCAAGTCTTCCTGGTACACACTTCCTGGTACTATATACATTATAAATTTGTGTACCTGCGGCTTTATATCGTAAGCCCCACCTACAAGTTGTTTCATTCAAATACCAAGCTATGCAAATAAAATGATTGCGATACTGTTAATAATGATTGATTTTGCAGATCATTTATTTCAGTTAAAGATACAATGTAGAGTAATATTTATTTCCGGTGCCAAAATTAGGGTTAGGGGTAAGTTCCAAATCAGCTACTACCTCAGAGCAGGGTCTAATCTAGCAAAGTAGGAACTAGGGTTGTCAAAAGTATTGATTTTTGTACCAAATGATACTGAAATTTTAAAAACGTCAATTTCCTGCTAAAATTTAAGTGCGTTTTTATGCTGTGTTCAAGTCTTCCTGGTACGCTTTAAATCTTAAAACCTGCCTGCTAGTAGATTTACTGAAACGGCAAGCTAAGAAAATACAATTTCTACAATATCAGATCTACAGATCATTTGTTTTGGCTAGAGCTGTCGACACAATGTAGAGTAATATTTACTTCCGGCGCCAAAATTAGGGTTAGGGTTAGTGGTTAGTTCCAAATTAGTTCCTACCTCAGAGCAGGGTCTAACCCAGCACAGTAGAAACTAAGATTGTCAAAAGTATTGATTTTTGTACCAAATCATACTGAAATTTTAAAAACATCTTTTCCTGCTAATATTTGAGCGCTGTTGAACACGTTCTTATGCTGTGTTCAAGTCTTCCTGGTATGCTCTTAGGTGCATTATAGAGCCAATCACATTTTATTATTCTAAAGAACCTATTTCCACTTTAAAGATCATTAAATGGAATGCAAAGTTTCATTAGATGTAAAAAGTTCTATATGGAACCAACAATGCCAATGAAAAACATAATTTTTTACACATTATTGTGTGCTTTAACCATTTTTGTGTGCTTTAACCACTAACTGTTCAAATTTACTACCTTTTCGTTGGTGGCTGTTTTTGCCCGATTGACTTCCATTAAAAAATTTTTGTTTTTATTGCAAACCTATGATGACACCTATAATCATGCATTCTTGATTGTTGGTGGTTTTACCTGTTGGAAAGAGGTACAATTAGCCATTTTTACTGTTGATCATCAGTTGGCAGCATTAAACCTTTAGATAAAAAAACATTCAGGCTTTTATATGGATTTCTGTGGAGTAAAACAGCAGATTATACTGTGCTTGCATACACTTACTATGTTTACTATGTTTTAAGAGCTGAGACGCTTATTTTGATTTTCTCAGACATATCAAGATAAGTGTGCAAAAGTCTTTCTCACACTCTCTCTCTCTCTCTCTCTCTCTCTCACACACACACACACACACACACACACACACACACACACACTACTTCATATAGAAGACCGAAACTAAGCTGTTTTGCACTGCAACTGATGATCAGCAGCAAAAAATTAAAAATGTGACCTTTTCCCAACAAGGAAAACCAGCAACAATCAAGAATGCATGATTATATGATGTCATGGCTTTGCAATCAAAAAATGTCATTATAATGGAAGTCCATGGGGCAAAAACAGCCACGAACATAACGAAAGGGTAGTAAATTTGCCCAGAGGGAATTTTTGAACATTTTCAAAGCATTTTCCCAAAATTTGTGTCAAAATAAGATTTGTCACCAAAAATCACTCCATTTGCTGTAACGCAGAGAAAGTTGTGGCCAAATTAATACTCAAAATCCCCCCAGAGTGGATGCAAACATCCCTTACAGCACAAAAGGGTTAAGATCACCAGTATTTATCAGCTTTTTTTGTTGTTGTTCCTCACTGTGTACTGTATATATGTGGCGTGCAAACTGTGCTTGACAAATTTACCCATATCATAATGGCTTGATAATACCACGAGGGGGTCCACGTGTCTGGTCAGGGTGTCTCGTATGCCAGCGGGTGTTGTGATATTAGCTCCGTGTGTCAAAAGCGAAGCGGTCAACATGGCGTCTCATCACACGTCATTGAATCTGAACAGCCCGACTCACGTGGCGGAGGCAAGCTGCGTCTGAAAAGCAACAACGTGTTAAAATGGAGGAAAGGATATGATTGCGGTATTTGTACCTGCTATCCTCCAGTCCTTTCTCCTAATGGAAGACCAATTTTAAAGGCTGACTCTATTCATTTGAGAAAATATACTGTAACCATCGAGTTGAGAGAGAGCAAGTGCTTGCACAGCCGTGCATAAAATGACTGAAATTGTTTTTTTGTTTTTTTTTGCTTTCATTTCAAATTGCATTCTGCAAATGGCCATATTCATCTGTTTGATTTTATTTTTTGTTGCCCTTGATGTAACGTTAAAGGAAAACATCTTATCTACCCACAATACCGGCAGGAAAACAAGCGAGATGACCTGATGTCATGGGGGAACACGTCTGCAGTCCTGAGAACAGCTGAAATAAATGCCACGCCAGTGCATTGCTGCATTGGCTTCCACATTAATAGCCAATCTCGGTGCATTTCCATTTGTACACAGCTTGTATTGTTAGACACATATTTACATTGTCGTCATTGAAATCAAAGAGAAGCGAGTCGGCGCGTTTGCATCCAATCAGATGTTTGATGCAATCTGTGTCCCGCTGCTCTGTGAAGAAACCTGCCGTATAACGTTTAGAGATTAGATCAGTGTCACACTGAGCTGCGCTGAACTCAGCAGCAGGCGAATCAAGGAGAGGAATTTAAAATACAATGCGCTTCAGCTGAATAATTATTATGTCAGACTACAGGATGTGCAGATTGTGAGAGGACAAACGCCCGTTTTAGACATAGCTGACTGAGGCTTTTCAGTGAGCTCAAATATACATATATGAGCACATGCATTTATTTTATTTTATTTTATTTTATTTCCAGAAAGTTGTGAAAGTCTAAATTTAGTTTAAAATTAAATTGAATACATTTGACTAGGAAAATAAAGAAAAAACATCCTGAATAAATACCAGTTTATTATATATATATTATGATTATGCTTTATTTTAATTGTATTATTTTATTCTATTTAAAAAAAAATCAAATGAGGAAAAATTCTGAAAATCAAAATATAGTTAAAATTGCATTTAAATACTGTATATTTGAAACTAGCTGCAATGAAAAAAATTAAGTATTTAATAAATATCAGTTAAAATATATTACTATGATGCTATTCTATATCAAGTATCGATCATTTTTAAGGTATTGTATCGAAGTTTGTAGAATCGAAATTCCAGTTGACTATATTAAGGTATCGTAGTGAAGTTCATAGTACCGAAATTCCAGTATCATGACAACCCTATTCTGAATGGACTATATTAGGTATCGTACCGAAGTTCGTAGTATTGAAATCCCAGTATTATGATAACTCTATTCTATATCGTGTATCGATACTTTAAGGTATCGTATCGAAGTTCATAGTATCAAAATTCCAGTAGTGTGACAACAATATTCTATATCAAGTATCAAGATTGAATATATTTGACTAGGGAAATAAAGAGCTGCAAAAAAGAAATCTTGAATAAAGATCAGTTAAATATATATGTTATCCTTATGATTTACTTGTTTTATTTTACTATTTTATTCTATTTCAAAAGAAGAAGTTCAGATCTGGAAAATTTATGACAATCAAAATATAGTTTAAAATTGTATTTAAATACTGTATATGTAATAAATATTGGTTAAAATATATTATTATGACCCTATTCTATATTAAGGATCAATCGTTTTTAAGGTATTGCGTCGAAGTTTGTAGTGTCTAAATTCCAGTATCATGACGACCCTATTTTATATTGAGTATTAATATTTTTAAGGTATCGTATCAAAGTTCGTAGTATCGAAATTTCAGTATCATGATGATGCTATTCTATATCAAGTATCGATTTTTTTTAGGTATTGTATTGAAATTTGTAGTATAAAAATTCCAGTATAATTCCAGAATAATGACCCTATTCTATATTGAGTATTAATATTTTTATGGTATCGTATTAAAGTTCGTAGTATCAAAATTCAAGTGTCATGACAACAGTATTCTATATTGAGTATTAATATTTTTTAAAGTATCATATTTAAGTTCATAGTATCAAAATTCTAGTATCATGACAATCCTATTCTATATTGAGTATCAGTATTTTTAAGGTATCGTATTGTATCGAAGTTCGTAGTATTGAAATCCCAGTATTATGATGACACTATTCTATATTGTGTATCGATACTTTAAAGTATCGTATCAAAGTTCATAGTATCAAAATTCCAGTATCATGACAATAGTATTCTATGTTGAATATCAATATTTTTTTAAGTATCATATCTAAGTTTGTAGTATCAAAATTTCAGTATCATCATGACACTATTCTGAAAAGTGAGAATACCTGAGAAAAGGCACTCAATGAGCGTTTGACTTCTGTCAGCGGGTTTGACCTCAAGACGGGTCAACTGTTTTCCCAATGACACGCATTTTCAGGACAACCGGCAGAGTTACAGAAAATGTCACACCATATTTTGCTGTTTCTGGTTTTCACGAAATGTCTTTTGTTGCTGAGAGTCCTTTCTCAGAGGTGTTGACATGCACTGATATGAAATGCAGAAGCAGAAGGAAGGTGGAAATGGTTGTTGCTGAACTGTTTGTATAGCAGACCTCTGGTTTGGCACCCCAGTGTCTGAACTGAAATATTAAAAGCTCCCCTAGACTAAAGGATTTTATTTGAACTCTTCTGCTATATTTCTGGCTTTATTATTATCAATGCTAGAATTTAGGCTGTCAGTACATTAAAATGATAAGTTAGTAAATAAATAGTAAGTAGTTAGCTTTCATAGCCAGTTTTGTTTTAGTAACTAGTTTAAATGTATGAATTTTGTTTATATATATATATGAGCAATATCACACTCGTAGCAGTGCGATATGGCTGTATATCGGCACTGGTGGGAGGTGTGCGTTGGCTCAAGGCCACAGGCCGATTGCCTTAGTGCCCCACCTGTAACGATATACAGCCATATTGCACTGCTACGAGTGTGATATTGCATTCATACAACAGTTCGACAGCATAATCGTGTGTATAAAGAAGAAAATCAAATACAGAGAGTCTCAAAAATCCTTTTCTACTTTCTTCCGCCATTCATTCACATCTGCAGCTTGACCATCAGAACAGCAGAAACCATTGGGAATTTACCAACGTCACTTTAGAGCTAGTGTTTGAATGATTCTCTAGCGTAATATCTATAGCGATGACAAATTAGGTGATTTTGCTCACCTTTTAAGATTATAAGGCTGAACGACATGAAATGCCATCAGTCTACAGAGATTTCCCAGTATTTCTCTGTTGCAATCAGGATTTCACAATAATTAACCCCGAAAAAGCCAAAGCAAAGCAAACACTACCAGATTACTATATGGTTTAAATACAGCACTACAAAATACAAAAGAGAGAGATCGACTTATAATGTCACTTACCTTTTCTATAATGATTTGTTCAGTTGTAGTTTGGAATTTACGCTGAGTTTTTCTCTCCTGAGGATGTATTATACGGTCTCTGTTGCCATATTGTGATAGAACGTCAACCATCAATTTCTTTGCTCTTCTCAATGACAGGCAGATGGCCGGCGACACGCTGAATCTCCGAAATTATAAGTATTTTAAAATAGGCACTATCCTTATAAATAAACTCCATAGTTGCAATGTAAACAGCTACATTCCTCAAAAAGCCTCAAAGTACATTATGTTGTCCAACAGCTGCAATATTTGTCAAACTGTATTGGGTTTATTAATAGAAGATAGAGCTGTCCGTAAATAAAAAATAAAGCTTATTCATATTCATTTTCATTCATTCTTTTTATTTCTTTAGTTTTTGTTTTTGTTTTTAGCAAATATTATAGTTTTTAGTCACTTTGTATAGTTTTATTCTATTTAAGTTTTATTAAATTTTGTGTGATTTTTGTCACATTTTAGATTTCACATTACATGTTTAGGTTTTTAAAAGTCTGTAATGGTTTATTACTTACTAATGTAGTTTGTAATGTTATTTACTTTAAACTAAATGTAATTTTTCTAAATCATGGCAACTTATTTATTGATTCAATTGGCATTTATTTTATTTTCATTTTTTTAAAATAATTGTAATATATTTGTATGACAATGTATCACATATTTGTGTTTATTTTAACTGTCTTTTCTTTTGGTGTGTGAGCGTGTGTGCGTTATTTTAGTCATCTAGTAATCAAGTTAAGCTAAATGAAAAACTCCATTCCCTTAACCTACCTGAGGGAAAACAAAAACCCTGCATGTTACCAATAAAAACCATAACAGTTTTCACTAGTGTAAAAAAAATCCAATCTATTTTCCTAAAAACCATATCAATTTCAAAGACCAGGAATATCCCTGTCACTCTCAGTCACTTAAGCAGCATTTGCTGTGCCGCAGTCGACTGAATGAGATAAATTAAAAGCACACAGGACGGCCTCTCAACAGTTATGAGGAAGGTCGGTATATTACAAGCTTTATTTGACACCCATTCCCTTGTAAAGCTGTGCTGGTGAAGAGCAGCAGTGGCCAATAAAGCATTGTGCTCGCCTATACTCAAGGTATTTATGGGGATAAAAACAACAGGCCTTAAATCAGAGCTCAAATGGAATAGAGGAGAGACTCGTGTTACGATCCTCTCATTCTCTCAATCAGCAACAGTGAATACAGAAAACACACAAGGACACTGACCACATGACAGATTCCCGAAAACACGGTTTCTCATCTGTTACAGTCGACAGTTTCATTCTGTCAAGAAAATAAAAAAAATAGGGAATTGTGATTGTAATACGGTGAAAGAGAAGGAGGAGGCGGGAATGTTCAATATTTTAATAAATAAATAAACACAAAACAAACAAAAGGCTCTAGGCCTGGTCCTCTTTCGTCTTCCTCTGTCATCACTTATACTCACGTCACCAGCCTCATGTATAAGTTCATTATAAGGTTCAGTGTTGATCATTTTTGAAATATAAATACTTTTGTCAACACTGCTTTATAATGAGGGAGAACTAATGCTTCCAAGCACAAATCCATTCTCCGAAAATCACGGGCTTGAGACGTTTACTGATGTCAGTGATGTCACAAGATGTCATCAGCAGCATTTAGATGAGATGCGTCTTGGTAATTAAGCCATTTTAATAGAATTTTCCAATTAAATACAGTTAGAGGTCACACTTTATTTTGATGATCTGTTTGTTGAATTTAAGTTACATTGCATCTACATGCCAACTAATTCTGGTACACTGTACACTGTTAGGTTAGGGTTAGGGTTAGTGTAAGTTGACATGTACTTGCAAAGTTTCTTATAGTCAGTTAAGTGTCTGTTGAAGGAGCAGTATCAACAGATATTAAGCAGACATACTCAAACGGACCATCAAAATAAAGTGTTACCCAATTAGATGCTTTAAGTGTGTGGTGTTTCACTAATACTGATCATACTCATTTGATGTCATAAGATTGTAACAGGTTTGTGCTCTAAATATTTCTTTTTTCCCTAAAAATAACCCCCATGACAGTGATTTATTTCAGAATTTCTCATTTTATATTTGCAATTGCAAGTTTATATCTCGCAATTGTTGATTTATTTATCTTTTACAGGTCAGAAGAGTTTTTATCTTACCGTTTTTAGTTGTAAATCCTATTCAATATAACAAAACAGAATTGTGATTGCTGAGGAAAAAACAGTCAGATCTGTGATACTGTAAACTAAGAATTGCGAGAAATAGACTCTAAAAACTATCTGTTAATTAACAGTTCCCATATGTTTGTGTTTTCTGTTTATTTACGGTTGTGAATTGCATTATGGGACGTTAATCTCTGCTTTTTGATGTTGAAAATTGTGATTTTTAATGAGTTTTATTGCCATTTTAGTAGTTTGAAATAATATAATGTATAAGAAATAATATATAGTCTGTAAAAGAACTGAAAATGTACTGGCAGTTTATTATTTATTAAGGTTTTTGTAGCGTAATATATAACACCAACCCAGACAATATATCACTTTTAACTAATAAAAATGTTAATAAGTCACTTTTTGGAACTTTTCAAGGTTAAAAGTTGTCGAAAGAAAGATCAAGATCCCATAATGCAATTTAAAAAGATAAATGAAAAATAAAAACAGGTTTTTTTTTTTACAGTGTAGCTAAAGTAATATGTAAGATGTAAACTTAATTGTGTGAACGAGAGATGGAAAGATGTTCATTTTAGAACTGAGTTTTAAAGGAAATTGGGAACTGACAATCGTAAGATTTAATCAAAATAGTGAAACTTTAAACTTGGGATTGTAAATGGAATGGATGTAAAGTGGAATTAAGCGATAGTTTACTCAGAATTGCTGTGTAAACTCAGAATTGCAAGATTGTAAATGGACAATTGCAAGAAGTGAACTGAAAACTGCAGGAATTTAAACAGAACTGCAAGCTTGTAAACTCATTGTAAGATTTTAAACTTATAATTGAGAGACTGTAAACTCTTAATTGTGTGACTATAATTAACAAATGTACTATAATTAATATAATTAACTATGAAACTGAGAATTGCGAAACTAAACTGAGAATTGCAAGATTTTAATCTCATAACTGTGACTAACTGTGACTAAACTCTTAATTGTGTGACTATAAATTAAAAATGGACACTATAAACTGCGAAACTGAGAATTGCGAAAGTAAAGTCAGAATAGCAAGATTGTAAATTCAGAACTGTGAGACTGTAACACTGAGTATTCAACTCTTAATTATGTAAGTATTCTGTACATTTAAAAACTAAACTAAGAATTGCAGAAATTCAGAACCCCTTGAGTGTAAACTGAGAGTTTCTGTTAAGCACAAAACTGAAAATTGCTAAACTCATTTGTGAGCTTTTATACTTTATTTCATAACTGCTAGACCTTAACATAATTCACGTTTTTATTTGAACTTATTCTGGGATCGCAATGACATTTAGATTTTTAAAATTAAAATTACTAAATGTTTTACCCAATTCTATCCTAAATTAACACAATTCAATTATATCATTACAGCCAGATTGGAAATTATGCAAAATAAGTACAAATTGAAAAATTAGAAAACTATTTATTTAAATATTAGCATATAATAAAAAAAAAATTAAGTCACATTTCTTTCTTTAATTTGATAATTATAGTTTCTAAAATGTGATAATACTTATTTGATTAATTTCATATTTAGATTTAAGTGTGTCTGAATTAAATTGAATTTATTTATTTAACAGGGACATGCACAAAAATAGGGGCTGCACGGTGGCGCAGTGGGTAGCCCAATAACCTCACAGCTAGAAGGTCGCTGGTTCGAGCCTCGGCTGGGTCAGTTGGCGTTTCTGTGTGGAGTTTGCATGTTCTCCCCGTGTTGGCGTGGGTTTCCTCCGGGTGCTCCGGTTTCCCCCACAAGTCCAAAGACATGCGGTACAGGTGAATTGGGTAAGCTAAAGTGTCCGTAGTGTATGTGTGTGAATGAGTGTGTGTGGATGTTTCCCAGTGATGGGTTGCAGCTGGAAGGGCATCCGCTGCGTAAAACATATGCTGGATTAGTTGGCGGTTCATTCCGCTGTGGCGACCCCAGATTAATAAAGGGACTAAGCCAAAAAGAAAATGAATGAATGAATGAATGCACAAAAATACATTGACCTCGAAAAGGAAAGATGCGTTGTGCCAGGTTTTAAAAAAGTTGCTATTTTCTGCAGTCCCTGTACAGGTAAATGTTAAAACAATCAAAAAGTCAATGCAATAGCCCAGTAGTAAGTGCGTCGATATATGGTGTAGAAGTGCTCCGGGCGTCCTGAGTTCGAATCCTGGCTTGTGGCCCTTTCCCAATCCTACCCTCCTCTTTCTCCCACTTCACTTCCTGTCAACCTACTGTCCTGTCAAATAAAATAACTGAAAACCGCGAATTCAATGTGAAAATTCTATGTGTTTTTCACATAAAAAACAAGAAATAATTATATTAATTTAAAAGTGCCTCAATAAAAAAGGTTACGATGTGTTTCTTTTAAAAAGACTTGTTTTATCTAGCTAGTCTATTTAATAAAATGATGTTGCTTGGCAACTTGATGCTGTTTAAAACTAGCGACTGCTCTAGTTGTTTTTCAGCCTCTGTGAGAGTGATTGTCAGGCCCTTTGAACCACAGTCGGTCTTCTCACCTTCTCATCTCAAGGTTAAATCCCTCGCTTGATGCATTAATCTGAGACAGATCCCACACTCCGCCAACCTCGCATTAGCTTGTGGGTATTTACCCTTTCCAAAAACAGGCCTGTTCAGTGGTTATTCAAATGGGCAGAAAGAATGTCTGCTCTGCCAGTCAGTCAGTCATTATATTTGTTTCACTCCAAATAGAAAAAAAATAAATTATAAAAGCTCAGTAATAAAAAACATCCAGCATTACACATGAAATAACTGTTGCGAATGAAACAAACAGTGATATGCTCAACACTGGTCTGTTTATGCAGAGGAGGCGTGTCCTTTTTCCATTAGAGCTCATTTGATTGGCTCAAACTCTTGTATGGAGAATTTAATATACTATGCATGAGTGGCCATTCACTTTTTTGTTTGTTTATATTTATTGCATTGGTTTTAGAAATATGAATCATAAAATTTCTAATAAATTATTATTATTATTATTATTATTATTATTATTATTATTATTATTATTATTATTATTATTATTCATTCATTCATTCATTCATTCATTCATTCATTTTCTTTTCGGTTTAGTCCCTTTATTATTCTGGGGTCACCACAGTGAAATGAACCACCAACTTATCCAGCATATGTTTTACGCAGCGGATGCCCTTCCAGCGACAACCCATCACTGGGAAACATCCATACACACTTATTCACACTCATACACACACTTACACTACGGACAGTTTAGCTTACCCAATTCACCTATACTGCATGTCTTTGGACTTGTGAGGGAAACCGGAGCACCCAGAGGAAACCCACGCAAACACGGGGAGAACATGCAAACTCCACACAGAAACGCCAACTGCCCCAGCCGGGGCTCAAACCAGCAACCTTCTTGCTGTGAGGCGATTGTGCTACCCACTGCGCCACCGTGCTACCCATTATTATTATTATTATTATATTTAAAAAAATTTTCATACAGTCAAGCCTGAAAAAAATATATACACACACACATATATATATATATATATATATACATATATATATATACATACATATGCACACGTATGGTTTCAATAAAAAACATATACAATCAATTAGTGACCTCCAAGCTTATAACAGGTTTGCAAGTTATTGTTAGAAATCAAGTTTCCCTATCCACCTTTTTCTTCTTTTTTTTTGCCTCACATAAATTATGGGAATTATTTTAAAGTCCACATGATATCTAACTTCAAAATGTTTATTTTACTTATTTTACAAATGCACACATTGTTGGTCTTAAAGTGAACAATCTGTGCAAGGTAATCAACTGAAAGAAAAAAAAAAAATGTTTTAGTAATCTTTAATCAAAACCTAACTAGAGGTTAGAAGGTCGCTGGTTCGAGTCCCGGCTGGGTCAGTTGGCATTTCTGTGTGGAGTTTGCATGTTCTCCCCGTGTTCGTGTGGGTTTCCTCCGGCTGCTCCGGTTTCCCCCACAGTCCAAAGACATGCACTATAGGTGAATTGAGTAAACTAAATTGGCCGTAGTGTATGTATGTGAATGAGTGTGTATGGATGTTTCCGAGTACTGGGTTGCAGCTGGAAGGGCATCCGCTGTGTAAAACATATGCTGGATAAGTTGGCGGTTCATTCCGCTGTGGCGACCCCTGATTAATAAAGGGACTGAGCCTAAGGAAAATTAATAAAACCTAACCATTTGCTTCTGGTCTGGAATGACAGTCCTGCACTGATGATGTTAGTTTGCCGGCTTTGACGAAACATGCTTAGCCACGCCCCTCTAACCTTTAGTTTGTTGCAAATGAAAGATGAGAGGAGGAGCACAAAATAAAACCCCGCCCCTACTCAGTATTCAGTTTCAGTTGGAAATGTGTCATCATACTGAAATAAAAGTCCCAAAGACTTTAAAGTGTAAAGTTGAAACAATTATTGAAATTATTCGGACAAACCACAGGAGACCATGAATAACCCCAAAAACTTGAAACAAGTCTATAACAGATAATATTATGGATGTGTTAAATATTATTGTACAGCAGGGAAAACAAAGACAAAATAATATGGAGGAACAAAAAACTTTGGCCATGGATATGCTTTCGATAATGATGTCACATTAAAATACCAAGCATAAAGTTATTTTAATAATGGATAAATATAAACCACAAACCCAAACTTACGTCTCATAGCTTTCATTATGTTTAGTGTTGGGGAAAGTTACTTTTAAAAGTAATGCATTACAACATTGAGTCTCTCCCAAAAAAGCGTTACTTTTTATACTTTTTAAGCTAAGTAATGCATTACGTTAGTTTTGAGTTACTTTTGCATTACTTTTTCATATCTGGCTGAGGCTTGATCTCTTTCAGAACTTGCAGGGTTTTTTCCCTCTTTTTTTTTTTTAAAAGAGAAACACTGCAAATTAAACAATGTTCTATAAACCCCCTTTAAACTTTAAAGAAAACATAAAAAAATATTCTGACATTCTTCTGACAACGTCCTGACCCAGAGCTATACATGCCGTATATACAGATTAAAGTTGAAAGCAATGTGTTTGCTACTTTTGTACTTCTTGTCTTACTAGTTACATAAAATCACTGTCCATTGAGACAATCCCCTTTGCCTTTTCTTCGATGCGTTCAGAGTAATGAAGATACTTCCATCGAGGAAATGTAAGGCTCTGCCGTCTTTGTTTCTGTCTGTTCCTGTGGATAGCACATTCTTTTTTTTAATTCAGCAATTTTTTACAAAGTGAATTAATTAAACTAAAAAGTAACTCGCATTACATTTTTTTAAAGTAACTCAAATACTATTACTATTTTGTTTTTAAGTAATGCTTTACTTAGAAAAGTAATATTGTTACGTAACTCGCGTTACTTGTAATGCGTTACCCCTAACTCTGACTATGATTATGAATTACTTGTAGCACAGGCTTATCATTTAAAATGATTTGTTTCAGTTGTTTTTTATTGGAAGTTTGTCAACCAGAAGTGCAACCCATAATTTGAAACACAGTTGTCACACTCGGAAAAAGGTGGAGGGAGAAAATCTATGAAGTCTGCTGCGTACTATTACGATTTCTGAAGTATCGTGCACAAGTCACGCAACAGAGACGAATGAAAATGCTGATGTGTAACTTTTCACCAGGTTTGAATACGGCATGGATTAGTGTGCGGTGCTCATTCTTCCCATCATAAATATTTCCATCGCCATGGTAACATCTTTCAGGATGTAAATGAAACCTCATCTCGCCATTTTTCGATTCATACATATGTGAGAGCTCCATCAGCGGTGACGCATTTACATCTAAAAGCTGGAGGTTTTATGCGGACCTCAAATGGCATTCACGCGACTCTCTTTCAGTGGCGCGGAATGAAAGAGAATCTTGGGAACTCAAGGACGCGGCGACACTGAAATAACCTGTGAAGAACAGAAGGATGAGTGATCTGTGCTTTAGACGCTTTTGAAGAGACGCTGTACTGTACCGACACACACAGCTGACGATAATGAACCACTGAAGATGCCGTCTGGAGAACTGACCTCGCTTTCGCTTTCTACAATGGCAGCACCTACGACGACTAGTTATTTTTTTCCTTTTCATTTAGTCATCTCGGAAATTGACAGATACAATATAGTCTTCGATTCAGTTCAGTCTGTCTTTGTGCTGCATATAATTGTGCAATGTGAGTTATAATTTTGAAGTTTAGAAGCTACAGCCCCAGTTCTGAAAAAGTTTGCAAAATGCAGGGAAATCAAGAAAGTGGGATTTGTTAGTTCTCTTTCAGTTTTATTTAATTGACAAAAGTGGCATGCGACTCTATTCTCTTTCCAAGAGGTGTCTTCAAGCTGTCATTAACAAAAAACAGTTCAGTAGTGGGTGGCTCAGTGGTTAGCACTGTCCCCTCACAGCAAGAAGGTCGCTGGTTTGAGTCCCGGCTGGGCCAGTTGGCATTTTTGTGTGGAGTTTGCACGGGTGTTTGCCCAGTCTCTCAGAAAACCAAATTGTGGTTGAAATTACACAGTGTGAACAGGGCTTAACATTATATATATATAAAAAAAACTAATAAATTGACCTCCACAATAGTCAATGTATAATTTGCTCACCGACTATAGTTCACCCAAAACTGAGAAATCTGTCATCACACATATGCTCACTGCAGTATTTTGGCTGTATAAAGAAGCCCTAGCACTCGTCTTGCTTCTTCCCAACACATTCCCTAATTACCTTCCCCTCTGCTGGAAACCAGTGCGCGGCTGTTGGGCTGGAGAGGTGAGCTGTTAATTACTCGCCGGTGGAGCCACAATAAGAGGAGCGGCTTCAGAAAATACAACAAGAGACGCCATGCGACCTCCTGCCTCTTAAGAACGCCTAACAAGAGCCGGTGGCTGCTGTTCAGAAAAACTCCTGCTGTCGGATCCACGGCTTTACCTTGGCAAACGCTTCACTGATGTGGAGACAGGAGTGAGAGACCACTGTAAAAAAAAAAACAACAACACACAAATAAAATAACAAACAAGCTGATTTTGAGGGTCACAATGGAAGGAAGTTGAGATCTTCTTTGAAATTGTTTTTTTTTTCCTTTTTTTTTCTGAGGCATTTAAAGGAACACTCCACTTTTTGGGAAGTATGCTCATTTTATAAGTCCCCTGGAGTTAAACAGTTTTTTAAATGCAGAGTTTCAATAATTTTCCCATTTGAAGCTTGACTCTTCTGTAGTTACATGTACTAAGACTGAGGAAAATGAAAAGTTGCTATTTTCTAGGCTGATATGGCTTGGAACTGTACTCTTGTTCTGGCGTAATAATCAAAGAACATTGCTGCTGTACCATGGCTGCAGCAGGGGCAATAATATTACACAGCACCTGAAAATAGTCCCCTGCTAGCTAACTAGCTGACAGTACTGCTTTATATCATAGCTTTTTCACATTTACTGGTATATAAAAAAAATGCTTCTAGATAAAGTTGTCTACTCTGGCTTTTAAAGAAAAGCCAGTTTCCCTAATGTACATTTTCCAGCAGGCACCATGATGTCAAAACAGCATCATAAACACTTCTATCGTTGGCAATTCGATTTGATGTCAACTGATTACCTTGATGTAAAAACTATATCTAATTGACATCTAACATTAACATCAAAAAACAGGCCAAAATCGATCACCGAACTGTCATGTAATTGATTTTTGACGTGCTTTTTGACGCTAATGTTAGATGTCAAATTGATGTAATTTGAACACATTTTAATGCATTGTAGCGATATAAAATCCAGTGTACATTTGTCGTTAGTAATTAAAGCTTTCAGTTGAATAAACCATTTTATATTATAATTATTTTTGTGTTGTGCTTTTGGTGGTGAAAAGCACATCAATATGTGGATGTCAAATAGACATCACCATTTTGACATCAAATAGATTTGACATCAAATTGATGGCAATTGACTATCTTGATGTAAAAACTACATCAAATTTACATCTAACATTGGCGTCAAAAAACAAGCCAAAATCAATTACCGAACTGTCATGTAATCGATTTTTGACATGCTTTTTCACGCTAATGTTAGATGTCAATTTGATGTCATGTGAACACATTTTAATGCATTGTAGCGATACAAAATCCAGTGTAAATTTGTAGTTAGTAATTGAAGCTTTGTGATGAACAAAACCTAGCAATGTACCCACCAATCTGTGGATGTCAAATGGACGTCAACATTTTGACATCAAATAGATTAGCATTTTGGACGTCTGCGTCTATTGGATGTCATTTTGACATTGCTGGGTTTATCAACAGAATTTTAGGATAAATGTTTGATCTGAACGTAACACAGATCTTTATCTTTTCTCCTGAGCTTTGAAAGAGCAACCAGAGTGGTTTCCCATCAGAACAGAGTTATTTCTCATCAGCATAGAGTTATTCAGGCCCTCCGGCACTGTCCGGTTTTAAAGTCTCTGGCCTTTCTGTGGCTGTTCAACCTCATTAACACCTCGCCATCTTATTAACGTTCATTTCAACCCAGTCTATTAAACTCTGACATCTTGTACCAAATCGTAGCCGTTGTATTATAACAGCAAGGAAACACAAAGCACTGACATGAGCGAAACCCTATATGAAATGAGTTTTTTTTTTTTTACTTCATTAAACCAATTGAGATAATTATCCGGCGAGTCAGCAATAGGCTGTTCATACCTCGCTATTTTAAATGTCCTTTGGGGAATTTTTTTGAACAGACTCCAAATGCTTCCATCCACCAACTCCAATTATTTGGTTTGATTGTTTGTTCTAATTAGCTTAATGCTTAACGCTTCTATGGACCTCATGAAGATAATCGTTTTTATGATATTGTCTTTTGTGAATAATAGCACAAACGCTGAGAATGGTTAATTTAGGTGCTCAGGAAATGGTATAATGGCTTTATTCAGTAAACTAAAGATATCATTATTGCTGAAGTTTGTCTTGGTTAGAGAAGGCATACTTAGAAGTCATTGTCAAGACAATAAGAATGAATTGCTGATGGCAATACACTGCCTGGACTGTTTTAGCACTTAGTTCATACTGGGGAGAAAAAAATGTAATGAAATTTGAGGTTGCTTAAAAATAAAATAAAATTAAATTAAATACAATTAAATTAAATTTAAATACGTATTTATTCATTCATTTAAAGTTCTTCTGATGCACTAAAGCATTATTATTGTGAAAAATACTTTTTTATTTAAAAAAATATGTATAAAATAAAAATGATCTTTTATCAAAAAAAAATACAAATATGTATATTTTTAAATTATTAAATATAACTATTGAAGGTTTCTTTGAAATAAATAAAATATTAATTAATTAATTAATTTATTTATTTATTTAATTTATTTATTTATGTTAAAATTCTTTTGATGTAATAAAGCATTAATATTGTGAAGAAAACACAATAATTTTTTTATTCCCTTGTTTTATTTCCTTAAAATTGCACTTAAAATATATCAAATGTTAAAATAAAATCTAAAAATACAAATACAATTGATCATATAAAATAATAGAATAGAAATATATTAATACATTAATAATAATAATAATAATACACTAAAACTGTATATCATTATATTATTACTGCTAAAAACAATTTTTTGCTGCAGCTTAATATTTTTGGCAACTGCAATGTTTTTTTTTTTTCAGGATTCTGCTGTACTGTATATCCCACCTGAACAACACATAACACACCTCAGAACTGAACATCTATAAATAACCCATCAAATCTTCTGTAAACACCACATGCACATTCACAACTCTGTCTGTAGACCTTTTTATTTCCCTCTATTGTCTATTACTTTTGATATTTACTTTTATTATCTATTTATGTCCGCACTTTGTTTGTACTTCCTGTATGGGAAGTCCGTTTCCTTGTGTGTGTAAATACACTTGGCAATAAAACTTATTCTGATTCTGAACCACATTTTTGTATCTTTTATTTAAATGTTAATTTTTACAGATTTTAATTTTTATCTGTATTATAATATTATATTGACTATATTTATTATTTTCAATCTTTTTATTGGTCTTTTGACAAAACTAATTAAATATTGACAGAGGTAAACAGTAATGTGTTGTCCCTTGTTAATCCCATCACCTAACCCCTCATTCATTAACTCAATTAACAAAACAAGAAAAGTTAATACTCATTCATTCACTTTCCTTTGACTTAGTCCCTTTATTAATCAGGGGTCGCCACAGCGGAATGAACCACCAACTTATCCAGCATATGTTTTACACAGCGGATGCCCTTCCAGCTGCAACCCAGTACTGGGAAACACCCAGCCAGGGCTCGAACCTGAACCAGTGCTGTGAGGCGACAGGGCTAACCACTGAGCCATCGTGTCAAAATGAAGTACATTAGATACATAAGTACAGGGGTCACCAACAAACACACCTGAACAAGCTAATCAAGGTCTTACTAGGTATACGTGAAACACCCAGGCAGGTGTGTTGAGGCAAGTTGGAGCTAAACCCTGCAGGGACACCGGCCCTCCAGGACCAAGATTGGTGACCCCTGCATAAGTGCATAACATCAGAGGTATTGATTATATCTATTAAGCTGTATAATTGATTTTATTACAATTTTAAGTAAAATAGTATTAATTACATTATTGTTTATTATTTATTCACACATTTGTTTTGCATAATATCAGTCAACACGTATCATGACAAAAACAACAAAAAAATTAAACTGATCACAGGCAGTGTTTCTGCAGGTGATCAAGGTTATAGATTATTGAGGTCATAGATGAGTGTTGTGCTATCAGAGAGAATCATCAGGGACTGAAGCAGTGCAGATAATGGAGATGTGGAGCTGTTGATCAGTGTCTCCATCTGTGTGATCAAGCTGTCAGATACTGAGTTCCTCTGTTCTACTGACCGATATAGTGCACACACACACACACACACACACACACACACACACACACACACACACACACACACACACACACACATACAGAACATGTGTCCAGCACGATTTTAAATAAATGAGCAAAAAGATGGATGGATGGAGGGATGGATGGATTATGGATGGATTACAGATGGATAAATGGATGGATGGATAGATGGATGGATGAATGGATGGATTGCAGGTGGATGGATGGAGGGATGGATGGATTACCGATGGCTGGATGGATTATGGATGGATTGAGGATGATGGATGGATGGATGGATGGATGGATGGATGGATTACAGATGGATAAATGGATGGATTACGGATGGATGGATTGCAGGTGGATGGATGAAGGGATGGATGGATTATGGATGGATTAAGGATGAATAAATGGATGGATGGATAGATGGATTATGGATGGATTAAAGATGAATAAATGGATAAATTGAAGATGAATGTATGGATGGATGGATGAATTGCAGGTGGAGGGATGGATGGATGAATGGATTATGGATGGATTAAAGATGGATAAATGGATGGACTGAAGATGATGGATGGATGGATGGATGGAT
>CAIGQW010054212.1:4832218-4858379 GCA_903798125.1 Danio choprae | reverse complement strand
CTTCATATCTGAAAGAAGAACAAACAGATGACAAGATGCTAACAGCTCAGTGCTAATGATCTACAGTTTGAGACAAGATACAATAGAGGGTTTTCATTACATATCGCTCCATCAGCTTAACCATGTGAGTGAAAACCTGAAGTTAATTGAATGTGAGAGTGCTTTATTATCTTGTCTGGACATGTTTTTGTAAAACCTGAAGATTGTGTTATCCAGCAGGATTTCAGATTATTTAATAGCATCTTGAGCTTCAGTCTAAGCAAAAACTACTGTATGTAACAACGCTAACAGATGCCTGATTCCTGAACAACTGACTCTTATGAACATGTTCTTTTTTTAGTGAATCAAAAACATTTAGTTTAAGCAGTGTAACCTGATTGTCAAAAAAAAGAAAAAAAAAAGTGACAAACATTCAGCTAAAACAGCGTAGTCTGATTCTCAAGTGAATGACTCTTATTAACAGTTTTTTTTAGTACATCAAAAATGTTCAGCTTAAGCAGTGCAGTCTGATTGTCGAACAAATGACTCTTATGAACAGGTTCTTTTTAGTGAATCAAAAACAGTAAGCTCAAGCAGTGAACCTTGATTCTCAACTTAATGATTTTTATGAACAGGTTCTTTTTTTTAAGTGGATCACAGTTCAGCATAAACAATATAGCCTAATTCTCAAAGAATTGACTCTTATGAACAATGTTTATATGAACGATGTTTGTTTTAAGTGAATCAGAACCATTCAGTTTGAAGAGTGTAGTCCGATTCTCAATCAAATGACTCTAATGAACAATTGACTCTTATGTTATGAACTCATTTGATTCTTACAGTATGAACCTCTTATGAACCACTGACGAAAAATGACACTTATGAACAAGTTTATTTTAAGTGAATCAAAAACATTCAGTTTGAAGAGTGGATTCTCAAACAAATGACACTTATAAACCTATTATGACCTGGTTCCTGTTATGAACTCTTATTACTCTTACAAACCTCGTATGAACCATTGATGCAAATGACTCTTATGAACAAGTTTGTTTTAAGTGAATCAAAACTATTCAGTTTGAAGAGTGTAGTCCGTTTCTCAATCAAATGACTCTTATGAACCTGTTATGAACAGGTTCCTGTCATGAACTCCTATGACTCTTACAGTGTTACCTGTTATGAACCTCTTATAAACCATTGACGAAAAATGACATTTATGAACAAGTTTGTATTAACTGAATCAAAAACATTCAGTTTGAAGAATGTAATCTGATTCTCAAACAAATCACTCTTACTAATCTGTTATGAACAGGTTCCTGTTATAAACTCTTATGAACCTGTTATGAACCTCTTATGAACCATTGATACAAATAACTCTAGTGAACAAGTTTGCTTTAAGTAAATCCAAAACATTCAGTTTGAAGAGTGTAGTTTGATTCTCAAAACAAATGACTCTTATGAGCTGACTCTTTCAGGGAATCAAAAACATTCAGCTCAAATGACAACAGTTTGTTGTATTATTATATGAACACAACTCAGAATAAGTAGCACATACAGTACATAGGCTACACACAAATTAATTTTTACACTGAATGATGATGAATCATTATTCCCCCATATTTTGTCAAAAAAAGAGGAAAGAATATGCTTTCAATGAATAAAAAATCCCTTAATTAACCATAAACAGGGCACTTCATCTTTGTTGTATACATATCTTTCATCACCAAATTCATCCCAAAGATTCAGAACTTCGGAATGGAATCACAACCAAGAATATGAATCGTCTGTTCTATATACGACTCTCGTCCCTGAAACACCTTTATAGCACCTGCATGTGTGCTTGTTCCTGATCTAATACCTATTATCTCTCTCATCTTTTCGAGCCTGCGGCGGTGTGCATGCGTGCGAGACTCTCAAGTGTTGCACTAAACTGCGGCGACCCCGTTACGCGCCATAACGCTAAAATTACTCCTCGACTTAATGTACCACCGGACTGCCAGCAACACCCCTCTCCCGTCCCAGAGAGCAATCATCTTCACGACAACCTATCAATCTGCTCATCCCCGTGATATATCTGGGTTACAGTGATTACCGCGTTAAACCACGGGATGTACATTAGATGGTGTAATCTTCTCCTCCGACTGTATTTTTTCAGCTTCCACACATTGTTTGTGTGTGTGTGTGTAGGGGGAGGTTAAATTTATTAAGTGCGCATTTAAAAATAAGTTCATTAGAGTGTGCGATTCACAAGAGCTCAAAAAAGCATTACTCTCTGCAAGGCGTTGGTTATAAATGGTGTAAATTTAAATGGAAAGAAGGCATTAAGGAATTATAGTCCTGTCCCGGGGCGAGCACTTGATTATACTAAGTGTTTGCACGCTCCCATTGTCTGCTTCCTGTGTCAACAAATGTATGAATAAAGAGGGAAAATGCATCACGCGCCACTGTTCCTGCTGTAAATTGTTTTTTATTACTATCCGGGTTTTATTTATTTATTTTTAAGTGTATAAAAAAGGCTTTAATAAAGTGCCGCGTTAATTGAACGGCGCTGTATATTGTTGGCCTGCAGGAATGGCTAGTGGAGATGCATGTGCATAATGCTGCAGTGCACAATGCAGCGCTCAAGGCTGAGAGAGTGGTGGATTATGAATGCAATGCGCCGGATTATTCTGGAAAGATTAATTGGTATTGACTTGCTGTAATGTACAGGGACGAGAAAGCAGGGTGTGTGGGATGGCCCTGGACTGCTTTCTTTTGCAGAATGCATGAAAAAATGAAAGAAATAAATAAATAAGAAATAAAGAAATAAATTCAGTTTAGTCTCTATTTCAGAGATCGCCACAGCAGAAAGAACCCCCAACTATTCCAGCATATGTTTTACACAGCGGCTGCCCTTCCAGCCGCAACCCAGTACTGGGAAAGTTTTCTTTCATACTTTAGTAACACTTTACTTAAAAGGGTGTTCATAAAACTGTCATTAAACCTTTATAATCATGACATGACACATCATGAATGTGAATGAGATTTTATGCGTGCTTATAACAACTGTCATTAAGTGTCATTCTCTCAGTTATGACTAGAATAGACAGAATCTGCGGACATTTTTTGGTATTTCTACGCAGAATTTTGTAAAAAAAAAAAAAAATATGCAGAATGACTTTGGGAGTTTCGTAACTAAAAACGTAATATATTAAATAAAAAAGAATAACCTTTTGACTTTTGTTTCATATTTACAATGCAAATCCAATTAAATCCACTTGTTTGGTAAACAAAGCAAGGCCCAATCCTAATTCTATTTTTGTACCCCTTTCCCTTGGCCTGTCACGCTCCTGAGGACACTCTGGGAGGACATGGGGTCGACAGCATGGATACTCGACACGTAGACAATACACTGACGCATAGACACTACATACATGAGTACAAGAAGAAACAGGAAACTCTGGGAGGACATGGGGTGACGACAGCATAGACAAAACACCGGGCATAGACACTACAATACCGGACCAGGACTGAACCAAACAGAGGGGTATAAATACATGAGGGCTAATGGGACAGATGATACACAGGGGTGAGACACAGGTGGAATAAATTAACACTGAAAACGGTGGGAAACGGAACAAAGGAAGCACATGACGACAACAAAAGCACATGGAACACAACAGAACCCTGACATGGCCCTTAAATTAGAGTGTGAAGAGGAAGGGCTTCAAAATTGATCCCTAAAAAACGGGATACCACTACAACACCTGCACACGTCATCATATGTCATCACGATCTCTTGCTTCATATGAGATTGACGACGGCGACTGCCATAGCTATTCAATTTTTTTTAGTATTTATTGTCAGGAAATCCCTGAAGGCATATACCATGTTATCATAACGATAAAATGTGGCAATAAGATTGTAACTGTACCGTGCATTTACACCGTGGCCATGATGATCTATGTAAACAGCATGAAAACAGCATCACATGAAAACAGCATTAACATTTTACCAGACACTGTAAAAAAGTTATTCCCAGCCATTAGATCTTTCTGACAGGGTATTTGAGTGTCATCGAGTGTCAGATGTGAAAGTATGTTGTGGGACTGTTATTATAATTTAGCCGTTTTTATTTAAGCGTTTTTTTGGTTTTTTTTAAAGCATGGCAGTAAAACAGAAACATTGTATTAAAACACATGCTTGTTTGTTGTAAAAAATTGTAATAATGACAAAAAATACTAATTTGTGCATCTCCTGACTTCTGTGTGCAGCCATGCTACCCTTGTAGAATTTTTCTACCTCTTGGTTTCGAGTATGGTCCTAAAAAATCTCTGTGTCAAAGGGCTATAAACCTAGTAAACCTGCAAGCGCTGCTCACGTAGGAGGCAGAGCCAGCCCCTTTTCTTTGCTGTGTCCCGTTTGCGCTCTGCGCTATGTGACCGCATTAGAGCTTATGACTCTAAGCAGCTCCTTTTCTGTTATGATCGGCTGACGGGAAGTGCCGTATCCATTCTGAGGTTGGCCACTGGATAGTGGTTCCCCATTTGGAGTTCAAGTTCCTCCGAGGCCCCCAGCATCTGACTCAGTGGAGGAGTCAGGTGCCTGGCCCATTACATTGTTGGCATGCCCACTTGGTCAGCCCACGTTCTGGGTATAGGTGCCTGCTATGTGCGATCCCCACTGCCGATCCCATATGCTTCACTCAGCCACGGTATAGTTCCCTCCTCTTAGGCCGGCCCATGTCTTCCCTCCTCGCTAACCATCCTTCATATGTGTACTCCCCCCTTCTCAGGGTTAGTTCATATGTTTTCATGCCACCAGGTCTCCCCATTGGGCAGCAGGTGGCCTCCGCAGCGTCCTCCCTATCGAGACTGCAAGCTTTCCGAACTTAGTGTCGTATTTTTTAAAATTCCTAGAAACTAACTAGGTTTATTTTTTTTACAACTCCCCCCAAAATATAAATAAAGCCTTAAATGCTTCACAGGTAAGTAAGTTAAGTAAAGGCAAGGGGGCATGTTGGAGGGCTGCATCTCTGGTGATGGTGGTGCGCTCACACGGAGAGCCTGGCTAACTTCCCACCAATGCTGTGGCATTTTTCATACATTTGCCCATGGTGGAAGTTTCCACATAGCATGGAAGTTCCTCTTCCGCTGGGGAACGAAATGGTAACTACGTGGAAATGATATGTTCTTTCGCCTTGCGGTTGCGGTTGCAGTTGCGCCTTAGCTGACAGCTAACGGTTGCGCCTTAGCTGACAGCTTAATTCAGCTCTTCAGCTAGAATAGGTGTCTCTGCTATGCACAGCTGGCATCTTTATACACGAATGATTGTGATTGCTGCCAGCTGTGTACACTGACACAACCAATTCATTGGCATTTCATTGGCCTGTTTTATTACTCTTTCAGATGATCGGCTTCTGACGAAATCCCCATAGTGGAAGTTTCCACATAGCATTTCTGTTCCTACCTCGGGGAATGAGAGTTACGTAGTAAGCATTTCGTTTCCTGCTTTGTTGAACATAACTCAGTAAATATTTGAAAAAGAATTACAAATTCACTGGAGGGCAAATAATTTTGCCTTTATCTGTATTTTCTGAAAAATAAAACCATGTCATTGATGTTATTAGTGGAGTTTGACATGCAGGGATGCCTGTATATTTCCCTTTAAGGCAAATCAATACACCTAGCGGCTGTTTCTGCTGATTGCCTTTCACGAAACTAAGAATTGAAAAGTTTTCATTTTGTTATTTTGTGCCACCTCCAACATCTTCTGACTACCACTTGTTGCTCGGCATCTGGTTAGGATGCGCCTGCTGTGGAGAAATCTGTTGAAAGAAACACTGAAAACAGCTTGAAAATACTATCAGTGGCCTCGGAAAGGGAGTAAATGTAAGGTAAACATCCTCCTACCACAGACTCCACAATGCGCTTAATGTGTGTGTTTGTGTGTGCGAGACCGTTTGTCTGTGATTGTGTGTTTAAGCTCACACTGAGACTTTCCCAGTGGCTGAAGATGCTGGAGTGGCTGATAATTTTCCTTTCCTCTAACTCGCACCTTAAATTCAAAACTAGGACTGAAGTAATAAATAAATAAATATATATATATATATATATATATATAAATGACAGTCTATCAATAGATGTTTAAGGCACCCAAAAATGACAATTTACTCACTATTTACTCATCCTTGATTGGTTCTAAATGAGTTTCTTGTTTTCTTCTTCTGTTGAACACAAAAGAAGATATTTTGAAGAATGTTACATATAAGAAGATCCATAGTAGGAAAAACTATACTTTGGAAGTCAATGCATACTGCTTTTGAACATCTTTCAAAATGCTTTATTGTCATATTTTTTTTAGATTTAGATTTATTGTCTTTATTATATATGTTATAGAAAGCAAAAAAATTGGCTGAAGCCACTATGCCATTTTACCTGTTTTTTTTACATGGCTTTTTGTTGAATCATGATTCATCAGAATCAGAAGCCATTTGGGGGAAGTTTACATGACAACAATGCAGAATTTATTTTTTAAAGTATTAGCAGTGAATGTCCTTTTGATTTTCAAAAAGAGACTTTGTTTTTCCACACTGTTCTGTATTTGTCACGATCACCAGCGATCTAGCATTTGAAGATCGCTGGAGATCTACAAATCGCTGGAGAACACTTTAATAAACTATAGATCCCATCATGCACTTTACTTACACACCTGGCCCAGATTCCCTCGATTGCAAACACACACAGCTGAAGCTGTTCAGGAATAATCTAATGGACTATAAACACAGGACACACGAACAGACACACACGAACAGACACAGAGTTGCTGAGTTTTGGTTACTGTAAGTGAGCATTTTCTAGCATTTTTCCTTGTCTTGCCTTTTGTGTTTTTGGACCCTTGTTTGTTTTTCTGTTGTGTTGTTTTGACACCTGTCCTGACCATTTGCCTGTACTTCTGGGTTACTCTTTTGGATTACTCATGCTGTATCGTTTGCTCCTGTTGACCCTAGTGGTGGGCAAAGCGAGGCTTCATGAAACACTAAAACAAATGTGCCGAAGCTTCCCTGTTCACACAAGTACAAATGCTGTATTATTCAACCCAGGCCAGTAGATGGTGGTGTCACATTGTAAAGAAACACTATTTGTCTGCACACATACAGCCCTGTAGTCAGACATTGCCTATAGACGTCACCATTTTTTATTTTTTTTTTTGCAAAATAACATTTTTGTCATGACGAAATTGTAATTTTCTTAAAGTTGCACTTTGAAACTCCCTATCATCAGGCGTCCAATGTAAATCATGTAAATAAATGGCTGAAACGTATAAGGGCTCATTCACACCAAATGTGTCTTTGCTTCTAAAAACGGGTTTCAAAAAAGGGCAGCGCGACATCCACGTGATGCGATATTATGAACGTGATGTAATAACGACAATAACGAACCCATTAGGAAAACAGTATGTTATGACAATCACTAGATTCATCACATAACTCATAATATCTGGACAAAGCCACGATGAACGACTCCTCCATCATTATATAACAGTAAATAAAACAGTTGTCATGCCAACTTTCTACTACAAACAGAAGCTCACAACGGTTGCCCCTCCTCCGAGCTCTGATTGACGAGCTGATTGGCCCACTGCTTTTGGACCTGACAGTGATGAGCTGCGCTTCGTACGAAAGTTGTAGATCTATCAACTTGACACAGCATCTAAAAAATGAGGTGCTCACTTGCGCAGTGCTACAAAAGACGCCATGCCCTAGCTTAACGGCGTAACATTAAAAAAACAATAGAAAAGTAGCGTGTTGAAGATGAAAAACGGTCCCTTAAAAGTTTCGTTTTTGATTGAAAACAATGTTATGTAAACGCCTCATACAGTTTTGTATTCAAAACCATTTGGAAGTGAGTCTTCATGTTTTGAAAACGAATAAAACTTGGATGCGTTTTACCACATCTAGAGCTCATTTGGCGGAAGCACAATTTTTTTTTCCAATCAGCCTGGGTAGCAAACTGACCAACACACACACATTCACTTAGGATGGTGGCACTAGTGCTTTTAGAGGACGGGGAGGGATGCAAACGGGCGACACACAAACAAACGCCTCTTTAGCATTCAACACAGCACTTCACTGCAGCGCGTTGGGTTTCCAGGCAGCCTTGCATTATTAATGCCAGCATGTCTCCAGTCTGCACAGACTCCACGACAATGCAGCAAACCTGCTCCAACACAGACAGAATGAGGCTGCAATCACGCTTCTGTCCCGCAAATGTCACGCTTAAGGCCCGTAATGCTTCACGAGAGCGCTGGATTACGCTGAAAACCGCTGAGTTCGTGCAAAGCCAGAGTAAGTGGGAACATGTGTGTCTCTTTGGTGGCTGAGGGCAGAAATTAGATCATGATTCGTACAATCAATTAGGAGCAAAACGGGGTTTTTATTAGATGATGCTTTTAAAATAATAGTATGCATACTGGTTTTATACTGGACTGAATATTAATTGAGAAATTATTGGCAATGTTTGAACAATATTCCTTTGTAAGTGGATTTAAATAAGTTGGTGCATGTAGGTAAAAGTAAATGAATAAATATACAATCATAGTACAAATTATAATACAATTATATAGTGACTTGTATATAAAAATAATACAGAATTAATAAAACAATTAAAATGTCAAATTTAAATCAATAAAAATGTATCATTTGTAATCAAAAAAGTACAATTAAAACAAAAATCTAAATAAATTATTATGCGTTTAAGAAAATTATGAAATGAATGAAATTGAAAAATAAATCATTTTAATATTGTAAATACAAAATTAATAAAGCAATTAAAAATTGCAATTAAAAATGGGCATCACGGTGGCGCAGTGGGTAGCACGATCGCCTCACAGCATGGAGGTCGCTGATTCGAGCCTCGGCTGGGTCAATTAGCATTTCTGTGTGGTTTGTATGTTCTCCTCGTGATCGCGTGGGTTTCCTCCGGGTGCTCCGGTTTCCCCCACAGTCCAAAGACATGCGGTATAGGTAAATTGGGTAAGCTAAATTGTCCGTAGTGTATGAGTGTGAATGGGTTTGTATGGATGTTTCCCAGTGATGGGTTGTAGCTGGAAGGGCATCCGCTGCGTAAAACATATCCTGGATAAGTTGGCAGTTCATTCCGCTGTGGCGACCCCAGATTAATAAAGGGACTAAGCCGAAAAGAGAATGAATGAATGAATTAAAAATGAAAATTTGTTTCATTTGTTATCAAAAAGGTTAAATTAAAATTTAATTTAAATTAATTAATATGTATTTAAAACAATAACAAAATGAATGAAATTGAACAAATTATTTTAATAGTATAAATACAAAATTAATAAAACAATTACAATAATTAAAATAAATAAAAACGTATAGCTTGTAATCAAAAAGGTACAATTAAAATACAAATATAGATGTTTAAAAAAGATATTAAAATGAATGAAATGTAAAAAATCTTTTTAATAGTATAAATACAAAATTTATTAAAACATTTAATTAAATAAAAATGTGTCATTTGTAATCAAAAAAGCACAATTAAAATAAAACATAGATAAATTTAGATGCGTTTAAAACAATAATAAAATTAATGAAATCTTTTAAAAATCATTTTAATATAAATATAATACATAAAAAAATCTTAATTTTAACTTTAGAAAAAAAAGTAAAGTTTATACTAAAGTAAAATGAGGCAATGGGCTTAAACAAGAGTTAAAAATGTAAAAGCCATAATGTCTTATTATTGATATTATTATTATTATTATTATTATTATTATTATTATTATTATTATTATTATATTATTATTATTATTATTATTATTATTATTATTATTATTATTATTATTATTGCCACTACTAATAATAATAATAATTTATAATTATGTTGTGCAATAACAATAAATTTCATTAAAAGGTTTGTTAAATCTAATCAAATACACAAAATATAACAAATACTTAACTCAAGCTATACTCTTTGAAAAGAAGTCCCATCATCATTTGCAGCTTTATTTATACTGGGAATAATTAAAGATTACAGAATAAATAATGATTAAAAGAAAAAATTATGAAATTTTTTTTTTTTACTTTAGGAAAATATGAGAGCAAACAGGGATCTGTGACAGTGATGACAGATCCAGGATAAGCAGGAATGCAATTTCCCTAAAGCTGCGTGTCATTTAGAGAATATTTTTCAGCTCTTAAAGGTAAAACCTAGAGTCTTTTTCTCACTTTCTGTGCTCTCTATTCATTCATTCATTCTCTTTTCGGCTTAGTCCCTTTATTAATCTGGGGTCGCCAAAGTGGAATGAACCGCCAACTTATCCAGCATATGTTTTCGCAGCAGATACCAAATACCAACTGACCCAGCCGAGGCTCGAACCAGCGACCTTGTTGTTGTGAGGCGATCGTGCTACCCACTGCGCCACCGTGATGCCCTCTGTGCTCTATAGGCAATTAATAAAGCCTAACTCAGTCGCTCTGCACTCTATAAAACCAGATAAAGTTTCCAATTTCCCCAGTGACAGGCATCAGAATCAGCAGATTGGCATCAATTCAGAGTCTCAGCCCACAAAAATGTATGAAGAGTTAACATAAGCTGCCTGTGTTTTAAAGATGACGCACAATTTTGACATCTTGGCCTTTTTGGCTTTTCATAAAGTGTTATTTTCAACGTGAAGAAAACTTCTCAATTGCACTTTTAAGTGTTTTTTTAATTGCACTTTATAACTTTGCATCTGTAGACTTAATTACAATACATATTTTTAAAGGCTCGTTATGCTTAAAGAGTCATAAATCTTCACTTCTGCAGCTCGTAGTTACGACAAACTACAGGTTTATTCATATCTATATTCTAAAGCTTTTTACACAGGGATGTGTTCATATGTAATAAAGCATAATTATATACAACAGTTTATTCTACAAAATAATAGAATGGGGGGGGGGGGGTATAATAAAATCTATTTGAATACTATTTTGGCTATTGTTGTTTCCATGAATTTTCAAATGTACTTTTTTTTACAAGAGAGGCTAGAAAAATTTATTATTATTATTATTATTAGTAGTAGTAGTAGTATTAATATTATTATTATTATTATTTATTCATTCATTCATTTTCATTTCGGCTTAGTCCCTTTATTAATCTGGGGTCGCCACAGCGGAATGAACCGCCAACTTATCCAGCATATGTTTGACGCAGCGGATGCCCTTCCAGCTGCAACCCATCTCTGGGAAACATCCATACACACCCATTCACACTCATACACTACGGACAATTTAGCTTACCCAATTCACCTGTACTGCATGTCTTTGGACTTGTGGGGGAAACCGGAGCACCCGGAGGAAACCCACGCAAACACGGGGAGAACATGCAAACTCCACACAGAAATGCCAACTGACCCAGCCGGGGCTCGAACCAGCGACCTTCTTGCTGTGAGGCGATTGTGCTACCCACTGCGCCACCGTGCTGCCCCATATAATAAAATATCAAATGTTTTTATGAAATTGGTGATATTTTTAAAATGATCACTCTTAAATCCATTATTATCGATATCTTTTTATATATATATATATATATATAGATATATATGCAGTTGAAGTCAGAATTATTAACCCTCATGGATTATTAGTCCACCTGTATATATATATTTTTTTTTCCACAATTTCTGTTTAACAGATATAAGATTTTTCAACACATTTATTAACATTCATTCATTCGTATATTTTTCTTCGGCTTAGTCTCTATTTCAGAGGTCGCCACAGTGGAATGAACCACCAACTATTCCAGCATGTGTTTTACACAGCGGATGCCCTGTTTTATTTTTTATTAATCAAATGGCAAAAAATGTGGACGACTTTGGAATGTCCTGGCCAGTTTGTTATTTGCCTAATAAATTACATTATGCCATGCAGTTTTTAATTTTTCTAATGCTATATTTAATTTTTCTAATGATGTATTACATCAAATTTGTATTTTAAAAATAAATATTTGTCATATTTCTTTATTTCTAAATATTTAGGAAATATTTTACTATTTAGCTAAAAATAGTGCTTAAAATGTCACCTAAATTCAGTATTTAAATCTCATAATTAAATAGCAAATGCCCAAAAAAAGCAATTTTTTTTTACTAAAAAGAACCGCCCCTTTCACCAGGCCGGCTACGGGCCTGCATGAGCTGAGATCTGTTTGCGCTGTAAAAAAATGCAGGGTTGCACACAATGCATTCATGTTGTCCCAACACAAATCGATTAAGTTAACTTAACAAATTTAAATGGAAGTGAAAAAATCTCAAGAATTGTGTTGTTTCAGCTCATTTCAAATCAATAATTTGAAAATCAAGCAGCATATTTTTTTGAGTGTGACCAGGCTGTGAATTAAAGCTAATAATATTGTAAATATTGTTCAATTTCCGTACACAGAGCGATCCTTTTGCTTTACAAGACCTCATTGTGTTATCAGGAGCCATGGCTATTAATTTGGACTTGTTTGTTTGTGTTTATTTTAAATCTAAAGACTGTCACCATTGACTGTCGTTATAAGAATCATTATTAAGGAACATGGATCCAGCTAAAAATCTTCTTTTATGTTTTTACTAAAGAAAGAAAGACAGTTTTATCTTGTGGATGAGTAAATTAACTGGAATTTTTCGTTTTTGAGTGAACTATCCCTTTAATCCTGCATCGTTGCACCTTCTTTCCTCCTGTTTTTTCTCAATTCTCGCCTTATCGGAAACTTCATTTCCTATTTAAGGTAGCAGCACAACATAATGAATTGTGGCTGAGTACAAACGGCTCTGGCTGGCCCTCCACTGACCTCCTGTCAGTAAATGAAACAGTCAGCAGTGTGGCGGCTCTGAGGGTCACGGAGCCACGTCGCATTTAACTGCACAGTACAGTACATTCACAAGTCTCTGCAACTCCAGGAGTGAGTGTTCTTTAACTTACAAGTCAGGAGTTCTCAGGGGGGGGGGGGGGTTTTTATTTATTTATTATTAAATAAGTGGGGTTATTATTTCATAATAACCCTCTTATTATGAAATTGTTGAACTTACTTTTTTATGGCTCGTATGTAAAGAGTTTGTTATGAAAGTTTAAAATAAATTAGACCCACTCTGAATTCCTAAGTTGTCGATGAACATTTGTGAAGGATTCACTTCTGTTGTATGACCTGAAATACTCTAATGTACTCTAATGTGAATATGGCATATAAAGAATATGATTCATTCTAACTGTAGACTAACTTATTTTACTTCTAATCAAAGACCAGAATGAAAAAAAGAACTTGTGAGTTTACATCAATCTGGTGTTAAAAATATATATAGATTTTCTCATAATATCCATTGCAGGTCAAGTCTTTTCTTACACTTTATAAAACTCTATGTGTTTGAAGATCTGGGTCTGGTTGCTCTAGCATTGTGCCAGTTACAGCATAGTTGCAACATAATGGCACACTTAATTATTTTCGTAAAGTAAATATTTTTGGCTGCTAAATTAAACTTAGCTTAAAGGAAAATAACCCTTATTTGAAAATAGGATCATTTTACAACTCCTACAGTTGCGTTTTATCATTTTTAATACATTCAGCCGATATGTGTGGAACCCAGCATTTTTATCATGTGCGAATGTAGTCCGATTGTAGTCCTGTCACGGTAGTCTCTTTGATCAAAGCTAATAATATTGTAAGTAATGTTCAAATTTTTGCACTTTTTTGCACTCACTTTTAGCTTAGCTTAGCATAGATCATTGAATCAGATTAGACCATTAGCAACTAACTCAAACAAATGAGCAAAGAATTTTAATAATTTTGCTATTCAAAGCTTGACCCTTCTGTAGTTGCATAGTGTACTAAGACCAAATGATAAGTTGTTATTTTCTAGTTCCTTGCCATTTTTATCTGCAAAATAGCTACTTTTCATTTTCCGTTGGTCTTAGTACACACTAACTACAGAAGATAATCTAAAGCTAAGCTAAAAGTGCGCAGATATTGACTGAATAGATTATAAAATTGTAAAACTCAACTGTTTAATGCTAGGGGAGTTTAGCCTATTCTCAAAAGCGAAGCCTTTTGTGTGGACTTAATATTCCAGTTTAAACTAGAACTTCACGAATAGCTTGAGAATGAATAGCATGAATAGCAAAATGAAAAGCAACCCCAGCCAGGTCTCTTTAATGCTGGGTTCACACCAGATACAAAGCATCACTTCACTATCTCTGGTTTCCTTACTACGAAGACTACGTCGAATAGTTCGGACTGCTGAGCGAATCACTGGTACAACCCTCCCTACTCTCCAAGAACTGTACTTATCCAGAGCGAGCAGAAGGGCTGCCAAAATCACTCTGGACCCCTCACACCCAGCACACTGCCTCTTTGAACTTTTACCTTCTGGTCGACGCTACAGAGCACTGTGCACCAGAACAGCCCGACACAGAAACAGTTTCTTCCCTCAGGCAATCCATCTTATGAACACTTTAGGATAGTAATTGTGACAAACATCACTACTTGCTATACACTTTAGACACATACACTTATTTAAAACATACTTTACATGCCAGTTTGCACATAATAGCTGCACATATAACGCTGTATATAGTAATATACCTGTACATACACCTGTCAACCTGCATATCTGCATTCACTACTTCTATTTTTGAAATATATTTATTATCTGTTTTTTGTCCTGTCTTTGTGATTCTGTTGCACTGTAGAAGCTTCTGTCACGAAAGCAAATTCCTCGTATGTGTGAACATACCTGGCAATAAAGCTCTTTCTGATTCTGATTCTGATTCTGATTCACAGAATGTTTTTTTCCTCACGCAACTTTTCGGCTCGAGTTCCACGTGTGGGACTTTCACGCATTCCACATCATTCATGCTGGCCAAAAAAAGTCACCTCTATTTGTGCATTTGCATTAACTTCGTATGTAAAATCTCATTAAGCATGAACCCCAACTTTTTAAGAGTCTACTCTGCCGGCTTAGTCCATTGTAATCGGTCGACCACTGCATGTGTCAGAAACCAAACATTTGTTATCGTATCTGAAATCCAGCTCATCCTCAACACTTGGAAATAAAGTAATACAAACAATAATCTTGTTTTAAAAGATTTGATTTCAATAACATCTTTTTGGCAGAACTTACAAACCAACAATAAAAACCAAAACTCTTCCAGCCTAAGCTACAACTACAGTGTTTGAGGGTTAAAAAAAACACCTAGTCCGTACACCGTATTAAGTCCATAGACTAGCATTATGCACATTTGTTACAAATCTACTCTACTCTAGGTTTGTGTAGGAAGTCAATTTATTATTACTGACAACTCATTTCAAGCAGTGCAGAATCACTTCTTTCTTTACTGTGATCTCTAAAACGTTGCGGACCTCTTACATTCGCAAACAGCTACACTATATGATAAGTAATTTCTGAAAAAGCATATCAGGGCCACTTTAAGATGCACTCAGCACTTATGGAGTTAACAGTAACAGTATTACTCTGCTGAATAGGCTTTGCTGTTATTTTCGTAGGTGTTGATGACCTCAGGAAGCAGCACCTTGTCAAACTGTCACTTCAGGTTTGCTGATGGTCTTTCATAGGTCATGTGTTGTAGACGTACACTGGTGCTCAAGAGTGAACCGGGACACATCACTGCCACAGAATCAAAGAGAGGCTTGATACACACACACATACACATCTTGAAGCTGGAATCAAAACACCTGCAGATCCTCACACACCTCATTGTTCTGGAAAAGTAAAGCAAAGTTTAGGTTTAGACAGCCAGAAACTTGGATATGGTGTTATGAACATACACTCAAAAAAATTACGTTTGGTCAGCGACAATAGCCTAGTGGTACTGTGTGCCGACGTATAGCACAGAACTGCTCGTGGGGACCCAAGTTCAATTCCCGGCTCGAGGTCCTTTGCCGATCCATCCCCTCTCTCTGCTCCCAATGCTTTCCTGTCTAAAATCTCCACTGTTCTATATCATAATAAACGTGAAAAACCCTAAAAAATAGTTATAAAAAATTAGGTTTGCTGTTTGTTCAAACTACTTATTTAAAATAAGCTTATTTAAAATGAGTTTTATGTTCAATCCAATTAAGTTAACTTAATTCTTTCATGTTGTTTCAACACAAAACAATAGTGTGGAACCCACCATTTTTTACAGTGTAAACTGGATTAATAATAATAATAATAATTTAAAATAAAATGAAAATATTAAACATCTGAAATAAAACTGTTATAAAAATGTAAATAAATAAATAGAAAAGAAATACATACAAAATATTGATAATGATAATATTAAAAACAATGTTGACAATATGTTAAAAAAATTCTACTTAAATTAAAAATAAAACCTAAATTTCAACACTTCAACTTAAACAATTTCAACTTAATTTATGAGATAATTATTACAATACAAAAATGATATATTTATTTATCATTAAATATTACATAACGTATGTTTATTTCATTTTGAAACCATAATGTGTTACTATTTTCTCATTTACCTTTTTAAAAGCTAGCTGATGTTGAAAGGAATCGCAATACTTAGAACTAAAATAATATTTCTATTCATTTTTTAAAAGTGATTTGCTAATAAACACATTCATAATAGCATGTGAATTTAATATTCATATATTCACAAGATTCATTCACTATAACAATTCCTTCAAAAGCAATTATTAATTTCCTAATCCAAAGATTATAGCAGACCAATGTAATATTTGATTTGAAATCATAGAAATGAACAGAAATTATTATGTTTTTATAAATAATAAAAAATCATAAGAAGTGTTTCTCAATTCCAAATGCAACTCAAAGCACAATTTAATTATCATATCTGCGCTGACTCTACGGTTCATCTCACGATCGGCCGAACGACCTGATGCTTCCCAGATGTCCATCGCATCTCTGATAAGTTGTAGGTTTTTAGCTCCCGCCGGCAAGTGGCGAAGAGCACGTTCTCTGATTGCTCCAGCCAAGTTGGCGGTTGTACGCCGCTGTAATGAAGCCGCTAATGGCTAAATCTTCTCATCAGTCTAATTGCAGAAAGACAATACCCACTGATGGCATGTGCAGATTAAACTACCCGCATTCTCCACCAAATTCCGTTAAGTGGGGGGAAAAAAAAAACACAGCGAGAGCAATTAGAAACAAGAAGAATGGAATTAAATGCACAACTGAATTAAACTCATGGCGGATTTGTGGAGCCACACCAATGAATAATCAGCCTTTCATAATTCACACTATACAGACTTCAAAATGACTGGTTGATTTCAAACCAAGCCTCGAGGCCACAATTGCATTATGTTCTGTACTTATTACATATTGAGCGACTTAGGAGAGCCGAGTGTATTTGGTGCATTCCAGTTAAATCCTGTGGAGTCTGTTCATTTGGCCGTCACATTCGCAGGGGAGCGATTACCATTTTGGGGGCCCTAATGTCATTCCACAGTGTGTGTGCATGTGTGAGTGTGTTCCCTCTATAGGTAGAGGTCATATAACTTTTGGGGAGGTCATATAAACCACAATCTGACCAGGAGAGGGGTTCGTTCTTGAATAGAAATCAAAACTCGATCCTGGAGGTAGATTTGTAGAGCCACGCCAATGAATGAGGTAGAAATCTTGTTTTGTGGAGGGGGAGGGTGGCCATATTTGGATGGGTGTGTTTACTGTTTTTGGGGCCCTAAGGAAATTGCAGTCCAGGGGCCCCATTGGTAAAAATCATGTTTCATATAGGGCAGGGGTGTCAAACTTGGGTCCTGTAGAGTTGCAGTGCACAGTTTACATTTACATTTACATCATTTAGCAGACGCTTTCATCCAAAGTGACTTACAATTGAGGAGGCATTCAGCGATTCAACAAGAAAAGGCAATACACGCAAGGAGTGCTGATTATACAAAGGAACTCTTTGCTAGTGTAAAGAGTGGGGAGTGTGGTTTTCTTTAGGAGAGAGAAGAGTGTATCTACAGGTGGTTTGTCATGCCCACTCACCTGTGTGAAGCACACTTTATAAATGCACAGTGTTTGTTTTTTAGAGATATGAAGTAATTGTAAGGTGCCTGGTGTAAAACTGGTGCACGTGTCAGACAAATGAGAGTGTGTTTTCTGCAGGTGGTTTGTCAAGCCCACTCACCTGTGTGAGTTAAACTCAGAATTACACAACGTTTTGAGGTTGTCATGTGGTGTGCTGCGGGGAGAGAAGTGGGCATCCTGGTTTCGTTCACATGGATTCAGGTGATCGCAGAACAGATGGGTTTTTAGTTGCCGTTTGAATGATACTAGTGGATCAGCAGTCCGTGTGGGAATGGGAAGATCATTCCCATCAGTTTAGTTCCAATTCTGCTTCAACTCACTTACCTGTAGGTTTCAAATAAGCCTGAAGGACTTAATTAGTTTGATCAGGTGTGTTTAATTAGGGTTAGAGTTTATCTGTGCAGAGCTGCGGCCCTCCAGGAGCTGAGCTTGACACCAGTGATGTAGGGCATCTTCCTCCACAGAATAAAAATATGAATAAATTTGGAGGCTGGGGGAGTCCTCCAAGTAGAAATTGGAGGTGTGCCCCCAGAGGAAAAAAACACTCAAACAGATGAGTGGTTCCCCCTTAGTAGGAGTCATTCATTCATTTTCCTTCGGCTTAGTCTCTTTATTAATCAGGGGTCGCCACAGCGGAATGAACTGCCAATTTTGCATTTACACACATACACTTTGACCAATTTAGCTTATTCAATTCACCTATACGGCATGTCTTTAGACTGTGGGGGAAACCGGAGCACCTGGAGGAAACCCACGCCAACATGCAAACTCCACACAGAAATGCCAACTGACTCAGCCGGGGCTCGAACCAGCGACCTTCTTGCAGTGAGGCGACCTTAGAAGGTTTTAGAAGAAATTAGAAGAAAGTTAAAAGCCTTAGAAGAAATTGCATTCTGGTGGTCATCACCATATTTGCTAGTCTCAGTCTGGTGGAACGCCTCAGTAGAAACTGTGTTCCATGAGATGATAGAAAACGCATTTTGGAAGTGGGAGCTTCTCTCTTGATAAAAATCCCATACCAGACCGGGAAAAGGTTCCCCTCAGGTACGTACAATATTTACCATGTTGATAACCTATGCAAATTACTAACTAATTACTAACTAACAAATTGCTAACTATTATAAACTAATAAACTACAAAAAAAAGCTATGTAGTTGAAACTGTTCAGTCAACAGGTGTGTGCGAAACTTTGACAACTAAAAAACAATGGAGGAATTTATAAAGTGAACGTGCTGCTTATTCACCCTCACATTTTAACCGCCTGCTGCACCTTGCATTTTTGTTGTTGACTCTTAAAGTCAATTTTAAGCAGTAAAAGTGCGCTATGTCAGTCACGTCTGTTTTTATTGTCCAATCAAACGAAAGCAGAGGCTGGGTTTTTGTTGAGGTGACAGCAGTGTTTGTGTTGAGAGACTAGTGGTTGGCTAGTGAAAGACTACTGGTTGCTCTTTTGAGTGATTTGGAGCTGTATAACTTCACAACACCGCTGATTCAATGGTTGCCTAGTGACTTAAAAAGCGCAGCAGTGCGGTGCGCCGTACATTCTCAGAACACAAAAGCGAATTCAGTGTGATCGGCCCCTAATGCAGCATTTTTACAGATTCGTGTGAATTGTGATCATTTTGACAATGTTATTTGCATGTAAAATGTGAGTTTTTACACTTTTAAAGGCACAAAATGTAAGATTTAAAAAATAATAATAATAATATATCAAAAACCATTAGAAGATTCTTACATATTGTGCTATCTTATGTACTTACGTTATGCCAATTCCCGACATGATCACGAGCAGAAAGACCAGAAATGGTGGACTGTGGCATAATAAAAGCTCCGCTGTTTTCATGCCGTGTTTCATGCTCGTCTCTCATCAGCAATTGCATCATCGGTCTCTTTTATCTTCGACAGCTTTTAGCTTCACTCTGCTTCATACTACCATGAAAATATTTTAGCTCATCATGAACATGGCAAGTCATGATTTTGCCAAGTATGATGCGATCCTGGATTAACATCTATGTTGATCCTGGAACATCATTTTTGTTCGAAAATGTAATCCATACCTTTTCCCTACCCCAAACCCAACCATAACTGTAAATTATTCCCAAAATCAGAGAGGAATAATAGTTGGATAACAATTATGTAGAAGTGCATAAACATAACAGTAAGCCTAAACTTAAAATAAACTTATCCCTTAATTCTGATTGGCTGATTAGAATGTTGTTCCAGGATCAACATAGATGTTAATCCAGGAACATGTCCTACTTGGTGAAATCAAGTTGGTGCATGAACATGATTTTTGCATGAGTCCCGTAGGATGAAAGAAAATCCCAACTCCTGTGACTCCACGCTCAGTCAATGCGTCATCAAAATAAGCCTTTGTTTGTTGTGAATACACGCCCTCTAGTGGCGAAAATTACATACTGTTACTTTAAGCGCATCACTGTCATGCAAACAAAACCCTATGAGCTCATATGACGCTGGCCCAATCAGAATTGTCGTCACGTATTTACGATGCTTTTACACAGCTTGTTTGGGGTTATTAGTTTGTCAGCCGCCCACATTTTTATCTGTGCGCACCACATAACGCTTTGTCAGTAATCTAATTTCATTTCACACTTCAGTGCTACGGTCCAGGATAATTAATCAGAGGAATTTTATGTGTCTGCTTGTTAAAAAAAAGGCAAATTCATTGTTTTTTTGGTGGCTGGTGGGCAGCTGAAGACATCTTTGACTCGTGGCGGGTTTGAATCACTGCTCGAATTGGTCCGATAATTAGATTCATAAATGCCTATATGACTTGCATATCAACCTCAGAAGTGGCTTTTTCCAGAGGCCTGACACTGGATAAGACAACTTTTAATTACTTTCCTGCTGTCTTATTCACATAAAAACTCCACAAGCAATTTTGTGTTTACAACATGAAGAGGAAACAGGGATTGAGTGGTTAAACTTGTTTTATTGCGCTCTCTCTTTTTTATTTATTCCTTACATCGCCTCTCATTCTAAGACACATTCCAAGGTTGCGCATTAAAGCGATAGTTCACTTAAAAAAGGAAAATACTCTCTTCATTTACTCACTATTGGCTTGTTTCAAACCTTTATGAGTTCCTTTCTTTTTGTTGAACACAAAAGAAGATATTTTGAAGAAAGCTGGAAACCTGTAACCACCGGCTTTCAGCTTTCTTCAAAATATGTTGTTTAGGGTTTTTGTTACGTCCCTTCATACTTTTTAATGGTCGAGGGGGAACGAGAAGGAAAACATTAAGCCAGTTGTAATTTTGTTGCCATTTACACTAAATGAGGAACAAGAAGACACAAAAGTACCATTTAGGTAAACTTGTTTATATTTGCTTACAGAAAAATAAAGTTTCACACAATAGTAGAAATAAGAAGAAAAAATCCATTCATTCATTCATTCATTCATTTTCCTTTGGCTTAGTCCCTTTATTCATCAGGAGTCACCACAGCGGAATGACCTTCAACGTCCGAGACATCGTATTTTACCTACTCTCTCTTTCCAAAGCAAAACTTACAAGTGTGGCACAAATCCATAAACCTAGTGGGCCCTATCATACACCCGGCGCAATAAGGCGCAAGACGTGTTTGTCATGATTTGTTGCTATTTTCAGACCAGCGCAACCCTAATTTTTATGTTTTGCGCCATGTTGTTTGAATAGCAAATCCATTTGTGCCACTTTGTGGACTCATAGGTGTGCCGGTCTAAAAAGGAGGTGTATTAAGGCACGTTGTTGGCGTATTGCTATTTTGAGGAATTGAAGTACAGTAGACTGTGCCATTGACCAACTAAAAGCTGCTCTAAAGTCCAGCGCAGAGCGCTTTAGTTATGCGTCTATGCAAGCCCAATCTCTTACACATTGCTTAATACACAAACAAAAATTAAAGGATTAAAATGTTACAAAAATTATTATTTTCTGCATAAATCTAAAAACCACTGCCTCCATGCCTTCTTCATGTCGGGGGGCTTTTTTCAGTTTATTCATGACAATTTGCATTTGTATAATGTTATTATTATTATTATCAGTATTATTTATTATATCCATATTTATATTTGTTTTAATAAAAACAAGTTTAGATTTGTCCACCTGTCGGCTTTGGAGACATATGCGTCCCCATATGGGACATAAGAATAGTATGTGTTTTTAGATATGACTCAGTTTATTGACCGTTATTCGTTATTATTGTTCATTTACTCGTTTGCTGGAAATTAGAACTGAATTTAGAAATAGTTTTGAAACAAATCTTTGCGCTTGAGAAAGGAAATTAAATATGTAGGCTAATGGATGTCTTCAGTGGAGTGAGTTTCCACTGTTTCCTTACTTCACAAAAGTAAAGGAGTAAAGTAAAGAGTAAAAGTAAAATAAAGAGAAAGTAAAGAGGCCGAATGGAGAAGGCTCGTTCTTTATCCTTGTGCTGCAGATGGTTTGTTTAACTGTTTTCTCGCTAGTAAAGCATTCAGTTTTTCCACTTACAAAGTCTGCCATTTAAATAGCAAATGTGCCATGGCATGACGCAACTGGTTGGTTTAATGCACGTTATTCTCAAAACCCAACCATAACTTATTAAGAGAATAACCACAACCCTATTAGACCATACGCCGGGGCGCAAAGCGTATTGATTCAAAGCGTATTGATTCAACAAAAGTTGATTCGGACATGCCCTTAAAGCTTTTGCGCCATGTGCTTTAGACTTTGCGCCTAGATCATTAAAATAGAGCCGAGTGTGTTTAACTAAAAGAATGCTGTGTGTGCGCCATGTATATCACGTGACCGAGCTTATTTATTCCCTCTCCTCCATCCAGAATAATACACAAATACAACGTTCACACTCCAGGTCACAAATGAGTTTAAATAAAAACATTTCAAAATTTACATGGCAAACAAATTACACTAACAAAAGTTAAACAAAGCAAAAAAAAACACACATCAAAAAAAATATCAAACACATTTCAAGTTCACACGAAATGCTATCCCAAAACTGATGCAGCATTTCCCTTATATAGTATCCCACCATCCTGCAGCACAACGATTGGAGCTCTTCTGAATTACGTCATCCAACGTCAATCCATGTCCCGAAAGATTGACATCCCACACAGTCAAGCTGCATATCCTATAAACACAAAACAAAACCAGCAAAAGTAGATACAACAGTCCCCAAAACTGTATAACATCCTATGGACGTAACAGTTCTACAGAAACTCTTAAAGGTTTGTAACCACTTGAGGGTGAGTAAATAGTGAGCATATTTAGATTTTCGCATGAACTATCCCTTTAAGAAACCATTTAAATGTGTTCTTGGTAAGGATGTTAATTCTGTTCAGATATGTTCAGTGAACTTCTTTTGTCTGTTATGAATGAATTGTTGCTTTTGAATAGATCTGTTGATTGAATCATTTAGAGAGGTTTTAATTACTCTCCACTGGTATGTGATTCTATTCTTATTGTTGTTCTGTAAAACACTAAATATGTTGAATCATAATGAGACATATAACATATTCATTTAGATCAAATATGAGAGGCGATGCCAAGCATATCAGAGTGTAAACAAGAATGATTCATTTGCTAAATAGGTTCAAAAGCAATGACTCATTTTGGAATGCCTAATATGCTGTCAATATTTAATTTTGGAAGTGAAAGAAAATAACATAAATGATTCGAGTAATTCGCTCAAACCCAGATTTATTTCGGAATCAACAATTATTTAGGGCATAAGTTTCAAATTCTTGAAACAAGAATGATTCATTCACTATTACATGATACAAAACAACCCTGATTTGTTTTGTGATCACGTTATCTGAAGCCTGAGAAAATGAACAGGATTTATTGGATGGGATGGATCATTGATGGATGGAGTGTTTTTTCAATAAAGTCACAAAGTAATTGCTGAATCTGTGTCATATTTCATTTAAAATGATGGGAATGAACACAAATGATTCATCCAATTTTAATGATTCATTTACAAAATACAAAATGATTCCGAATTTGACCCATAATGATTCACTTATAGTTTTAGTAAACAAATAGCCGTAGCGTGTTTGATTTGAAATCATGAATATTAACAAAGATGAGTGAATCGCTTTAAAGGCTCATTTAAATGACTCGTCAGAAATAACATCAAATTTGTGATGTACTTATTTGAAATCACTGAAATTATTAAGAATGATTAAAAAAATACATTAAAAAATTCTAATAATTAGAAATGTTGTCAAATGTTTGTTTTATTACCAGTTTAAATAATATTGAAATGATATTAATTTGAAATTATTAAAATCATTCATCGGCTTTATTTAATCTGTGACGTACTAATATGAAATCACTGAAATGAACAAGAACGATCAGCAAAAAAAGGTTTCATAATTACATAGCCAGATTGATGCCGTAATGAACTACAATGAGTCATTTGAGAAAAAAATAATATTCATTTAATAATCAGAAATGTTGTCAAATCAGCTGATTTCTTAAAATAAAAATAAAAAACACTTCAAATAAAGATAAATGTTGGAATTATATTCACACACAACCCACACAATCATACAAAAATTATTTAATGTATAAGTTTTTCATAATTCCATGCTGTCAAATTAATGCCATAATGAACTAGAATGAATCACTTGAGTAAAAAAAAAGATGGCTCTGTGGTTAGCACTGTCACCTCACAGCAAGAAGGTCGCTGGTTCGAGTCCCGGCTGGGCCAGTTGACATTTCTGTGTGGAGTTTGCATGTTCTCCCTGTGTTCGTACGGGTTTCCTTTCTGGGGGTTTCCCCCACAGTTCAAGGACATGTGCTATAAGTGAATTGAATAAACTAAATTGGCCGTAGAGTACGAGTAAGTGTATGAATGAAAGTGTATGGGTGTTTCCCAGTACTGGGCTGCGGCTGGAAGGGCATTTGCTGCTTAAAACATATGCCGGAATAGTTGGTGGTTCATTCCGCTGTGGCGACCTCTGATAAATAAGGGACTAAGCCAGGGGTGTCAAAACTCGGTCCTGGAGGGCCGGTGCCCTGAAGATTTTAGTTCGAACTTGCCTCAACACACCTGCAAGGATGTTTCTAGAAAGCCTAGTAAGAGCTTGATTAGCTAGCCCAGGTTGGGGTTGATTGGGGTTGGAACTAAACTTTGGAGGACACCGGCCTTCCAGGACCGAGTTTGGGCACCCTGGACTAAGCCTAAGGAAAATGAATGAATGAATGTCACTTGAGTAAAAAATAAATAATTATTTAATAATTAAATGTAAAATCTGCAGATTTTTTAAAAATAACATTCACTCATAGCACTTCAGAAATAGCATCAAATCTGTGACATGCTGGTATAAAATCACAGATTAATAACAAGAACGACTCACAAAAAAAAATATAATTTGTTTCATAATTAAATAGTCAAATTGATGCTTTAATGAACTAGAATGAGTCACTAACAAAATATTACTTTAATAATCAGAACAGTTGTAAAATCTGCTGATTTCTTTTTTTAAACAGGTCGTCCAGTTCAGATTATGATGCCAAATGTTGGGATGCTGCTAATTTGAAATCATGAAAATGATTCATCAGCACGCCGTGGCTCTTTTTTTTCCCCCAAGGATTTTTGAAGGTATTTTCAGCACTCTCCGGCTGAGCTGAACTCCAGCTGCGCACACGTCAAGGCCTCGCTTATAGCAGTCATGTTCAAACCATTAGCGCTAAAAAAAAAAAACAGCTAACTGTAAAGCTGAACTGTACCTCTCAAACACTTCTCTGTTCGCTCAAAGAAGCCTTTTGTAGGAGACTTATCAAAAGATCAATAGGCTGTCCGAGAAGAACTGCAAAGTCATGACGAAAAGACTCCTCCACTTCTGTTCCGTGTGGAATCTCGTCTGTTCTGGATCACCTGCTTCTTTCTCTTCACGTATGAAAGTCTTTGCGTTTGAAGACTCGATGCAACCTTGTAATTGTAGACCGTTTCACGTGTTCTTGGTATAGAATGGTCCAGAGAGGCAGCATTTCCGCTTATCTCATGAATGGCTTTCTTGTGGATTATTTAGTTCCGTGAATGAATCAATGGTTTGCTTTCAGGTAAATATACGGAGATGGCAAAGGAAAGATAAACAGTTCCAGGAATCAGAAGGTATACAATTGTTTTACATTAGTTGATCTGAGGGACAAACTAATGA
>CAIGQW010054212.1:4812262-4827218 GCA_903798125.1 Danio choprae | reverse complement strand
AAACTACAAAGGCACATTAGGCTGATATTAATGCGTGGAGACACACAGACGACGCTGACGGAAAGTACAAAGAAAGGAGAGTTAAATATAAAAGTGCAGTTCTGCGTGATCTTTGCCTCAGTCTTTGTACTCGGCACATCAGCCTCTCCTGTTTAGAGGTAATGAAAGTTTCTTTTTGAGCATGACAATGAGTTAAAGATGCTTCAGAAAAAGCAGGAGTACTGCGTCCCAATTCGCATAATATCCCTCATAAATAGTATTCGAAAATAGAATTAGTGTCTCCCAAATTAAAGGTAGTGCAAGTACGTATTTGACTCTTCTAAAGCAAAAAAAAAAACGTAATATGTTTGCAGATATTTAAGAAACATGCCAATTGAACATTCTTGTTTATCTAAAAAACAATGGTGAAGTCAGATATTCTCCTTTGAAAATGTGCTTTCCGTGCTGGAACGCGGTCTTTGTTTTGGTTATTTTAACCAGCCCAATGCCAGTTTAGCCAATTATATTTCAGCACCCCGGGTTGCCTTGATGGAAAACCGTGTATTTCATTCATTCAGTCATGAAGGCTCTCAAAGCATGCGTCCATGACTGTAATGCGACCTCCGGTGGACAGTAGCAGACTCCGAAATGAGACGCAGATTCAGAGTTCCACATGAGGTTATTAATTGGCAAATAATATAAATATTATGAACGTAAACATTAGGTGAGCTGGTTACATTGTAACCCCGTGTCCTAATAACACACTACTTGATGAGATTTGCAGTGATGAGCATTTTAGCTGTTTGCACCAGATAAAACATGATACAAATTTAAGAAATGTACAGCCATTTAGAAAGCACAGAATATGCACTCACTCGCCAAATGGTAAGGTTAATAATCTAATTAATACATATTAAACCTCTTTAACAGTATTGTATGTACATGCTGAATGATTGATATTTGAGTCACACTTCTAAAGTTCAATTTCACACGGTTTATTTTATTTTCAAGATCTGAGGTGAAACTATCTGCTGTAGTATGGCAATAAATGTCATGTAAAATGGCATTCAAACTCACATTATTAGCATTTAACACTGAATAAAGCACATGAGGTGTACCTAAGGTGATCATAATTCATCCTGTTGCGAACCTGTGAGAAATAGGAGCTGTTTCTAAAATTGAAATTTCAGGTGTTGGTTAGGACAAAAGTATGAGTAAAAAAAAAGTCTTCTATCGCGTGCCGCTGCTTTTAGTTCGAAAACGGTTCAAATCAGCCTTTAGGCTCGATATTCAGCTACACTCACGTCAATCTGGCAACTTGTGTGTTTTGATCCAGGAGTGCAATACCTAGTTCAACCACTGGGTGTCAAACTTACATACTGCACCTTTAAAATACATTGAATTTTGTAGGGGAGAGAGGGGATTTGCATCTCCTTCTGTTTCTCAGAGACCCAAAATATTATTATATTAAAGTCCGCATGAACCGGAAGCTGCAGGGTTTTTTTTCGTATTGTGATGCAGTTACCGAGAAACAGAATATTAAATGAGAAAACAGTGGGTGTGGCTTGCTAGAAGAGTTATTACAACCTTGGAATGAGACGTTAAACCGAGGTCCTGACTCTCTGTGTTCATTAAAAATCCTGTAAAGGCCAAATTCATTTACCTTACCTTCAAAGTCCCTTACCCTTACCTCCCCTATCCACCGAATTGGCTCTATCACTGTCTCTCTACTCCCCCAATAGCTGGTGTGTGGTAAGCGCACTGGCACCTTTGTCCTGTGACTGCCGTCGCATCATCCAAGTGGATGCTGCACACTGGTGGTGGTGTGGAGAGACCCCCTCATGATTGTGAAGCACTTTGAGTGTATGGCCATACACAATAAATGTGCTATATAAATACACATTACTTACTTACTAACCACATTTCAGGCCTACAAAAAATATTTTATTGAACACCTAGACTGAACCTCTACTAAGAACTTTGAAATTAATTAATTGTTTGAAATGAAATTACAATGAAACTGTAATGGTTACAATTTTATATGTGACAAGGTTTTGTGATATATTGCTGTTGCAACTGTCCCAACTCTGTCAGCCATGATAAAACTTGCTATGCTCGCTACACAGATATACAATAGCTTTAACACTTGATAGCTATACCCATTTGAAGCCAAGTAAACAGTTTAGACACTATGAGAAATATTCTGAAAATTAAAAACATATACTTTTCTTTTTTTTAAAACCTCAAAATTTGGTTTATACTGAAGGAATGGGCATATAAAATAATTGATTTCTTTCAGACTGAAGGAGGGTCTAACTGAGAATGTGTAGTATAAATATCATCACTTTACCTCATATTCCTGAATGAAGGAACAAGTCTTGCTGCTACTGTCCCATGTTGCGGTCCCCACTCTCCTCTACTCCAAAGTTCCCGAATGGTCTACTATTTAGAACTACAAACGCGGGTAAAAAAAATGTTAACAAACTACAAAAATGGCGGACGCGCGAGACCGATCGTTAAGGGGAGAGGCTTCGGTGAAAACGTTTGAATGACTGCCAGTTACTAACTTACTAAAATATTTAAATCATTTTTTTATGTATTTCGTTTGCAACAACGATGTGGACTTTTATAAAGAGGTGTTTGGCCATTAACCTATGAATACATAATTCTGCAGACACCTGAGGAGATTTCTCTGCATGAAAGACTCACGGACGACAGATTAACCCGCCGCTGCTTCAATGTGGTAAGAAATGAAACAAAAGAAATGTGGAAGATGTGACAAGATGAATAACAGGACACCTAACTAAGCAACATAACGGTTTGTTAATGAGCAAGTAGTAGCCTACGTCCCAAAGCTTGCATACATTTCTGTTACACACTCAAAAATATACTTTTTCTTCTTCTCAAAAACGCAATAGGCTATAAGTAGGCGAATTAGGACAGCAAAGGAGACTAATGATATCAAATGAGCTCACAATAACACAGATAGGATTCAAACAGTCGGAAATGTTCTGAAATCACCACGATAAATGATGAAATATCAGCAGGACACTCTGTTTGAGATCAGGATCCGAGGAATTAAATGACTTTATGATGAAACGAGGACTTGATTTGAATCATTTCTGATGGCCGGCCATGTTTTCATCATTATCCACACGGATGAGTTTAGTTTGATGCCCAAACTGTTGTGCGATATGGTTTGCTAATCTGCTGAATGAATGCATGGAACTGTATTTGGAACAGCGCAGATTTGCACAGAAGTGACAAACAAAACATTGTGAATTGTAAATATCATTTATTTTTGGCGCACAATTCTGAAATATTTAAGAAAATAACTGTTTCATTCTGATGGCCTGGCCTATTTAAAATGGAGATTAAAAGATATGCACAAAGTACTTCCAAAAAGTAAATATAAATAAATGTCTTAAGCATTTATGTAGCCTACTGTAATTTTGAGTGTCATGTAAAATATATGGATATATATTTGCTTAATTTCTACCATTCATTGATTTTAGATATTTTAGTAGCCTAATTAACCTTTTTTGTATTTAACTTTTAATATTGTTATACCCGGCCTGGAAAAACAGATGAAAATGAATGAATGAAGGAATGAATGAATGAATTGTAATATTATATAACATTTAATCTTAGTTTGAATTAATTACAAGCATTTTAAAAGCTTTATTTTTAATTATATATTTCAAGTTCATCATCTAACCTTATTTCAATTTAAATAAATATAATGGTTTATTAGCATTTATTATACTGTTTTGGAATGTATTAATCATTTCTTTTTTTCATTAAAAGTTGATCATTTTATTTCTTCAATATTTATATTATTTTGTTGTCTTTTGTTTAATATGTTGATATATTTGTATTTCAGTAAAAAAAAAAAAACACCAAAGAAAGTAAAAGTAAAACCTTTTAATAAAACCCAAAATATTTGACAAAAGAGCACCATGATAATAATAATGATGATGATGATGATGATGATGATGATGATACTAATAATAATGATGATAATAATAATGATAATAATAATGATAATGATAATAATAATAAAATAATAATAATAATAATAATAATAATAATAATTATAATGATAATAATAATGATGATGATAATGATGATGATACTAATAATAATGATAATGATAATAAAAAATAATAATAATAATAATAATAATAATAATAATAATAAACATAATGATAATAATAATAATAATAATTATTATTATTATTATTATTATTACTATTGTTATTATTATTTAATAATACTTATAAAAATAACAATATTTTTTTCAAAGGATAAAAAAAGCAAAGTATGGATAAAACTAAAAGGATTAGCTTTTTTTGTTGTCTGTTTTAATAACTGTGTTCTTGCCTCATGTGAAGACATTTTATTATTTAATATATTATTTTTGTTATATTGTTTAATGCGCTATAATTATTTCTTTCCATTTCAGTCAAAAAAAAAAAAACAACAACTTTAGAATAAAGCCCTAAATATTTGACAAAAGAGCTCCATAACAATTTATAATAATTCACAAAGTTTTTCAAAAAATAAAAGAAAACAAAGTATGGACAAAACTGAAAGGTTTAGATTTTTTTCTTTTTTAAAATAACTGTTTGTGTCCCACGAGAGCCCCAATAAACCTACAGCATCAAAACCCAAATGATATGTTGAAAAGACATTTTGGATAATATTTTGGATAAGAACATGTCCTGATGAATTCGAGCATTCCAGGGAAATAAAAAGAACATTTTGTTGAGGCATAGAATGTGCCGAATGTAAACAGCACTAGAAAATATAAAAATAAAAATCATCTCGAAAACAAACTCATCTCAGGTGAAAAAGAGAACAGCTTCTCCATAACAGCTGTTAAGCCACCATTTCTCACATTTTCAGCAACGGTTCCGGCCTGAGATTGCACTCATTTCTCACACTCTATAAAACACACGCACACACACATACACACAAGCTGAAATGGTGAGCCACATGTGCGGCGCACGCTGTGCCCAGTCCTTGTTCTCTTTGACAGAAAGGTCTTTTCCAGGTCGGACGTCCATGCATTGCCTGCTTCAAAGCTCTGGGTGCAGAGGAGACACCTGGTGCTCCTGACGCCCTGCCAAACGGCCCCAAATGAAGGGCTCAGCTGGTACAATGTCATGGGATTGTTTCGAGCAAGCCTGCTGTTCGGCCCACACGCTGAAACAAACACACACGCTCATGTACATGATTCTCCTACAGGTACATCAGTGCTGTGACTCGATCATTCATAAGCAACAGCAAAAAAGTTATTATTACTATGTGTTTCTGTAAACGAATCAAGAAAGGTTAAGTTGAAAGACAACATTCCTAACATTTATTAATTTAGTTTTTTCTGTTGAGCCCAAAAGAAGATATGTTGGAAACCGGTATGCAATAACATCCATAGTAAACAAAAATACTATGGAAGTCAATGGCTACTGGTTTCCAACATTGTTCAAAATATCTATCATACATTGACAGTTCGAAATTAGCCAACATTTAAAAAAAATGTGCAATAAAAACGCATATTAAAATCCATTTATATACTCTCCTACAACATATTCACATCCATCGAAGTAAAAAAATAAATAAAAAAATCTCTAAATATGCATTGTTGTAGCTGAGGCCTAGAAGAGTTTGTTTCACTGAATGACAATGATGGAAATTAAACTTTTTCCCTGGAATAAAATGGCTTCTATTGTATTATGAAGCTTATTTGATGGCATTTTATGCATCCAAATAGACATAAATAAAGCATTTTCACTCACGCAGCCTGCATAATTTGACAGAATTGCTGCTTGATTGGAAATGACACAAAAATATACTGTTCTCAAGTGATACTTACCTTGATGTTTCTTTTCTTCACGCATCGCATACCTCATATTTCATCTCCAGCTCTTCGGTGATGCCGCTGTCTCCTCGGTAAACAAACAAATGATGAAGTCATGCTACAAAAGTTTGTAAGAAAACACTCATCTTGACATTGGAAAGCTAGAAGTAAGAGCTCAAACCCAGAATATGAAGTCATCTGCTCAAAATTGTCATCAACACACTCAGAGGCTGTGGATTGAAGGTAATAATGGTGTGAATACTGCTCAGTTTTTTGCACAGACCAATCGTTTCACTTCATAAGACCTCAGTGTACTCATTTTAAGCCCAAATTGTTAATTCTGTTTTTGTCTGCGTTCTTTCTTTGTTTTAATTTTGTGGTGACTCTCAAAGTGCAGGTATCCATTGATGTGCATTTTATGAATCATCATCCATAGCTACAAATCTAACATATTGATCTACTGAAGAAAAAATATACATATATCTAAATATTGGATGACCTAAGGATGAGTGAACAGCAAATGTACATTTGTTGTTGTTGTTTGGGTGACCATTAAATATTTAACGAAGAGTTTAACCACTGAACAAAACTGTACTTTAGAAGTTTGAGCTCAGGAAGGTTTTTAATGTTTTAAAAGAAATCTACTATCCTCACCAAAACAGCATTTATTTGATCAAAAACACAGTAAAAATGTGCAGCATTAAGACAAGTTACTTACTTATTCCCAGGGCCATTTATATCCAAGCTGATATTAAGCCGTACCATATTGGTGTTTCGTAACATCTAGTTTTTATGATGTAGTTTGTTAGCCCAATGCTAAACCTCCAAACTAGAGGACCAGGACATGCACACATACACTACGGACAATTTAGCTTTCCCAATTCAGCTACAGCATGTCTTTGGACTTTGGGGGAAACCAGAGCACCCGGAGGAAACCGCACGCCAACACGGGGAGAACATGCAAACTCCACAGAAACGCCAACGGACCTAGCCAGGACTCAAACCAGCGACCTTCTGGTTGTGAGGCGACAGTGCTAACCACTAAGCCACCGAGCCGCCCAATTTATTATTATTATTATTATTATTATTAGTTAAATGCTAGAGCTGTCATATACGAACATCTAAATCAATTTTTCTACTGCATCCCTCTTGATTCCTTTCTGACTACAAAGCATTAAAAACACAAGGTCACTTTTAAAGTTTTCCGAAAGGAATATTTACAGTATAGGATTACTTTGTATTTAGTTTTTGTTTTTTTTAATGACCGAAACTCCAGAATCTCCTTATCGTTCCTCTTCCAGAATGGCTAACATCCTGGAGCTTCAAAAGCTAATCGCTAGCTCTCAGAAAAATCTGAACAAGAAGGACAAATATCAACAAGTCCTCCAGCAGGTTCTTCCTCCCTCTCGCTCATTAACCAGATAGATAGAAGATACAGAGAGAGGGAGAAGAGGAAAAAAACAGATAATTCTCCTTCCGAACAAACAACCACACATCCCTGACTTTTAATTAAAAACGCCATCGCAATTAGACACGGCGGTTTAATGGGAAAAGTACAAAAAAATAAAAAATAGAGAAAAGTTCAGAGTTGCAAAGCAGATCAGGCAGGGCTCCGGGAGACTAAAGCTCTACACTTGCTCAAATATGAATCTTTTCATATATATTTTTTAGCAAATTGGCTTATATTCATTCATTTTCTTTTCGGCTTAGTCCCTTTATTAATCTGGGGTCGCCACAGCGGAATGAACCGCCAACTTATCCATATGGGTAGAACATGCAAACTCCACACAGAAATGCCAACTGACCCAGCCGGGGCTCAAACCAGCGACCTTCTTGCTGTGAGGTGATTGTGCTACCCACTGCGCCACCGTGCTTATATGCGTTGGCTTATATGTTTTCTCCCAATAAAAGAAGCAATTTTTATTGCTGGCCACTTCTAATAAAGACATAATTGTGTATATAATAATGGTATACTTATGCAAAAAGTGTAAACAAAATTAACCGTACATTTAGGATGTAGAAACATTACTGAATTTTTGCTTTGTACAGTTTGGTTTTATTAAAACTTTAATGACAATAATAATAATTGCAATTATTTATTTATTTCAATTTAAGTTTCTGTATTGGAAACATTTAACAATGTATCTTGATTACAGTGGAGACAGCAGTGTGCATGCGAGTTGCAAAAATCAATATAAATATCTACATTTTTATTGTTTGCCACTTGCAGTCCAGCTATAATTTGATATAATTATGCAAAAAATAAATAAATAAAATAGAAAAAAAAAAGTGTGCTTTTAGTACAGAAATGTAAATGTTTTTGTTTCGTACAGATTTAATAGCTTTTAATACAACAGCATTCCTCAAACAGTACGTCGTCTCTTATGTTTCTTTATTATCTTTTAGTTTTATTAAAACATTTGAAATCAAATGCCTTTATTTATTTATTTATTTATTTATTTATTTATTTCAAATTAAGGTGCATGTCAGTTGCAAAAATCAATATAAATATTCATTCATTCATTCATTTTCATTTCGGCTTAGTCCCTTTATTAATCTGGGGTCGCCACAGCGGAATGAACCGCCAACTTATCCAGCATATGTTTTACGCAGCGGATGCCCTTCCAGCTGCAACCCATCTCTGGGAAACATCCATACACACCCATTCACACTCATACACTACGGACAATTTAGCTTACCCAATTCACCTGTACCGCATGTCTTTGGACTTGTGGGGGAAACCGGAGCACCCGGAGGAAACCCACGCCAACACGGGGAGAACATGCAAACTCCACACAGAAACGCCAACTGACCCAGCCGAGGCTCGAACCAGCGACCTTCTTGCTGTGAGGCGAACGTGCTATCCACTGCGCCACCGTGAGGCCCAATATAAATATCTACATTTTCATCATCACTTTTGTTTCTTTATTATTTTTTAGTTTTATTAAAACATTTAAAACTAGTTAGTGCAAATTAGCTACATTTACAAAAAAACATTACACAGTTTTACAGTAATTCATCCCAGACAATGTATGGCTTTAACCTACTTTGTTAAACTTTTTAACATCAATACTTAGCAAATACTGCCGTGTGTTTTGAGAAAGGCCCCCACAAAATCAGTAATTTTAAGCTGCAAATATATAAAAATAAAACATAAAATGTCCCTGTAAAATCCTGGAGGGACAGGATAATATATAAAGTATAACACACTGGCTCAAAAGCTTTAAATTATAGTATTTACTTATTACTATAGTATTATTTCCATTTTTATACGTTGCCACTTCCAGTCCAGCTATAATTTGGTGCAATTCTGCAAAAAATTGATGATGTGCTTTTAGGACAGAAACGTTTTGAGACAGTTTTTGTTTTGTACAGTTTTAATAGCTTTTAATACTACAGCATTCTTCAAAAAGCACGTCGTCACTTTTAGTTTCATTAAAACATTTGAAATCAATGTGCCTTTATTTATTTATTTATTTATTTATTTATTTATTCATTCATTTTCTTTTCGGCTTAGTCCCTTTATTAATCTGGGGTCGCCACAGCGGAATGAACCGCCAACTTATCCAACATATGTTTTACGCAGCGGATGCCCTTCCAGCTGCAACCCATCACTGGGAAACATTCATACATACCCATTCACACTCATACACTACAGACAGTTTAGCTTACCCAATTCACCTATACCGCATGTCTTTGGACTTGTGGGAGAAACCGGAGAACCCGGAGGAAACTCGCGGAGAACATGCAAACGCCACACAGAAACCCCAACTAACCCAGCCGGGGCTCGAACCAGCGACCTTCTTGCTGTAAGGCGATTGTGCTATCCACTGCGCCACCGTGCTGCCCTTTATTTATTTAATTAATTAATTAAAATTAAGGTTCTATCTTGAAAAGATTTTACAATTTACAGCAGCCTACATACAAGTTACAAAAATCAATATAAATATCTACATTTGTATAGTTTGCCTCTTCCAGTCCAGCTATACTTTGGTGCAATTATGCAAAAATTATAATGATGTGCTTTTAGGACAGAAACATTACGTCATCACTTTTATGTGTCTTATTATTTTTTAGTTTTAATAAATCATTTGAAATCAATTGCCATTATTTATTTATTTCAAATTAAGGTTCTATCTTGGAAAGATTTCACAATTTACAGCAGTCTGCATGCAAGTTGCAAAAATCAATATAAATATCTACATTTTTACAGTTTGCCACTTCCAGTCCAGCTATACTTTGGTGCAACTATGCAAAAAATGACAAAACAAAAAATGATGTGCTTTTGGGACAGAAACGTCACTGACTTTTTGTTTTGTACAGTATTAACAGCTTTTAATACTACAGCATGCCTCAGACATTTCATCATCACTTTTATGTTTCTTTATTATTGTTTAGTTTTATTAAAACATTTGAAATTAGTTAGTGCAAATTAGCTACATTTCTCTTCTTGATCAAATGGAAGTTCGGCCTTGGAAACGTTGTATAATTTTTCTGCTCGCCATGTAGGCGGCCGTTGCACAAATCAACATAAACATCAGCACTTTTATCATTTGCCACTCGAAACATGCGAGGATATACAAAAAGGCAGCGAGAAAAGCTGAAAGTCATTCTTCTGATAGCAAAGGACGATGGGAGATTGGGGTCAGAGGGAAAAGAGGCGAGCGTTGCGTTTGCCACAAATGAGATCAATTAATCACCGGTTAATGGGGGCTCGGCTCGTTTATCTGTCTGTTCCATTGCATTTCATTAAGAAGCAAAACAAAAAAAAATCCACAAATGAGCGCGTGCTTATTTTGACCCTGATAAGGCGCCTGGTGTCACTGGAAAACAATATTTGTGTTTGGCCTTTTCGAGGAAGCTTATTAAAGCCTAACGTCACCTTAATGAACAGTAATATTAACGCCTGCAGGATTACTCTGTGTTATCTGATGCTGTAATCTGAATTATGAACTTGTCTCTTATGCAGATGATTGAACAATGAGGATGTTTTGGAAATGGTGCGGTGTTGGTATTTGTTTAGCTTGATTGCATATGGGCTAATCGTTAAACTAGCTTATTGCATGATATACGGCACAGGGTTTTTAATAAACTACAGCATGCCGTGAATATAATTGCATGAGAGCTTCTTCGTTATGGATAGTTTCGTGTTTTATTACATTGATATATATATATATTTTTTTAAGTCTATTTAATCGTGAACAAGGGCCTCACAGTGGCGCAGTGGGTAGCACGTTCGCCTCACAGCAAGAACGTCGCTGATCGCTGGTTCGAGCCTCGGCTGGGTCAGTTGGCGTTTCTGTGTGGAGTTTGCATGTTCTCCCTGTGTTGGCGTGGGTTTCCTCCGGGTGCTCCGGTTTCCCCCACAAGTCCAAAGACATGCGTGTACAGGTGAATTGGATAAGCTAAATTGTCCGTAGTGCATGAGTGTGAAGGGTGTGTATGGATGTTTCCCAGAGATGGGTTGCAGCTGGAAGGGTATCCGCTGCGTAAAACATATGCTGGATAAGTTGGCGGTTCATTCCGCTGTGGCGACCCCAGATTAATAAAGGGACTAAGCCGAAATGAAAATGAATGAATGAATAATCGTGAACAAACACTGCTAACTTTCAAGTTAACCTAATCGAGACAAAGTCATTTCCATCACAGAACAAAATATGATTTAAAATGTAATGCAAATGACATTTGTTCAGAGAAATCAAATAAAGAAATGACTCCATAAGTCAAAGAGAGAAAAAACACCAGGACAAAAGCTGACGAAATGTTGACATGATGTTCTGCTGGAGATAATGTTTCTAATTCAACTCTATGGATATTATGGGATTAGTGTACTTGCAGAAACCAGAGAATAAAGCATCGTTTCACTCTGCCGATGACAAAGAAATAGCAAGTTCAGTGTTTTATTTATTTATTTATTTTATTCTTTGCGTTTTTCTCACTGCGTACTGGCCTCCTCCAACCCGAGGTAATTGGTTTTCAGGAGTGGCGGCCATGTGGAGATGAAAAACAATCCGGAAAACTCTTAACAGATGCTGTAATTACCTGAGTAGAAATGCTTCAGTAAGCTGCACTCTTCTACTTTCTGACTTTCTTTATGCCGCTGAGACTTCCTATTGTCTCATATTGTCCTGCCCGCTTCACTTTCTTTTACTGTAAATAAAAAATGCTGGGTTCCACACGGTCGATTTGTGTTGGGACAACATGAAGGGAGTTAACTTATTAGCTTTTATAAATTGAAGTGGATTAAACATAAAACAATTAAGTTGTCCCTTAAAAATACTCAAGCTCATTTTAATGATGTACTTGGAACAAACAGCAAACTTTTTTAAGCGTTTTACAAAATTATACTTTTCACTTTGGACTCTCTCTGGCTATCTGGACTCACAGAGTCAAAAATAATCATCTATAAATGAGTGTAAATTATTCACTTCAAATCTTTTCCACTCTCTTCCTTTTTTATTGATTTATTGTAAAAAAAAAAAACATCCTTCCTTCCTTCCTTTTGTTTTGTTTTCACTTTCTTTCTTTCTTTCTTTCTTTCTTTCTTTCTTTCTTTCTTTCTTTAGTTTTTCTTTTCTTTCCTTTTTTTAGTTTTTTTCTTTCTTCCTTTCTTTTGTTTTTCTCTTTCTTTCTTTCTTCCTTTCTTTTGTTTTTCTATTTCTTTCTTTCGTTCTTTCTTTCTTTTGTTTTTCTCTTTCTTTCTTTTGTGTTTTTCTCTTTCTTTCTTTTGTTTTTCTCTTTCTTTCTTTTGTGTTTTTCTCTTTCTTTCTTTTGTTTTTCTCTTTCTTTCTTTTGTGTTTTTCTCTTTCTTTCTTTTGTTTTTCTCTTTCTTTCTTTTGTGTTTTTCTCTTTCTTTCTTTTGTTTTTCTCTTTCTTTCTTTTTTTCTTTCTTTCTTTCTTTCTTCCTTCCTTTCTTTCTTTAGTTTTTCTTTCTTTCTTTCTTTCTTTCTTTCTTTTGTTTTTCTCTTTCTTTCTTTAGTTTTTTTCTTTCTTTCTTTCATGTTTTTCTCTTTCTTTCTTTCTTTCTTTCTTTCTTTTGTTTCTTTCTTTCTTTCTTTCTTTAGTTTTTCTTTCTTTCTTTCTTTCTTTAGTTTTTCTTTCTTTCTTTCTTTCTTTCTTTCTTCTTTCTTTTGTTTTTCTCTTTCTTTCTTTTTTTCTTTCTTTCTTCTTTCTTTTGTTTTTCTCTTTCTTTCTTTTTTTCTTTCTTTCTTTCTTTCTTTCTTTCTTTCTTTCTATCTTTCTTTATCGATTGTAAAAAATTCTTCCTTCCTTTCTTTTATTGATTTATTGTAAAAAAAACATCTGTTCCTTCCTTTCTTTCGTTCTTTCTTCCTTTATTGATTTATTATTAAAGAATTCATCCTTCCTACCTTCTTTCCTTTCTTTATTGTATTTCTTTCTTTCTTGATTGTAAAACAAATCAAAGCAGATAAGTCCAATTAAATACAAAATCAGAGACAATTACTGATCAAACAATTAAACAAAACTCTTAATCCATCCTTGAACCCATCTCTTGAATTGTATATAATGGCAAAATAAGTGCATATTATTATTATTAATATTATTATTATTATTACTTTTATTATTATTATTATTATTCATTCATTCATTCATTTTCATTTCGGCTTAGTCCCTTTATTAATCTGGGGTCGCCACAGCGGAATGAACCGCCAACTTATCCAGCATATGTTTTACACAGCGGATGCCCTTCCAGCTGTAACCCATCACTGGGAAACATCCACACACTCTCATTCACACACATACACTACGGACAATTTAGCTTACCCAATTCACCTGTTTCGCATGTCTTTGGACTTGTGGGGGAAACCGGAGCACCCGGAGGAAACCCACGCCAACATGGGGAGAACATGCAAACTCCACACAGAAATGCCAACTGACCCAGCCGAGGCTCGAACCAGCGTCCTTCTTGCTGTGAGGCGAACGTGCTACCCACTGCGCCACTTATATTTCACACCCTGAAGCATACAGTACAGTTTGTTGTTTTTTACATCTAATCATAAGAGATTAGTTATAACTAAAGGAAACAGTGATTGAAACGGCAGCGAATAATACAATAAATGCCTACACAGAACATAAACATGTTTACAATCTGCAATCATTTCTTGAGTCTGAAGTGGCGGCGATGAATGAATTTCAGTCGCCTTTCAATCAGCGCAGGCAAAATAAACAAGAATTATGTCTTTATACGTTAATATGCTATTTTAAATAGCCTTTTTTTCTTTATTTTTTACTTTTCTTTCACACTGTCTCACAGTTTAGCAGGCTACTAAGAAAACTGAATTGGCTTTTTACACAAAAGAGCCAAATAGGTTTATACAAAAACTAAATAATAATTCAAATTCAAATGGAGGTCAAACTGCAGCATTTAAAGTTGCAGAATTATTTATTTCTGACACAAAACAAATATAGCTGAAGCACATAAACAAAGCTACATTTTTGAGAAAATCTACTCACGCTCCCCCTAATAATAAAAAAATAAATAAAACTCCAATTTATTTACTTTTAATTTGTGAAAAGCTGTGCGCAACAGCATGTCACGAGCTCCTGCAGAGGATCTGTGTGATTAAACCCAACGGCTGGCTGGCAATATGGATTTCAACACCGCGAGTCATTTTTCACTGTTTTCTTTCTCATGCTTTGCAAGTCTGCGCTATTAAAACAATGATTTTTGGTTCACTTCACTGTGCCTGATGAGATGCAATTTATTTTTCCCCAATCTAATCCCTGAGTGCTTTTTTTTATTCTTCTTTCTTCTTCTACTCCTTCCAAGAACAAAATAGCTTTTCATTAACTTTTTCACTTCTGAAATATGTTGCCATTTTTTTTTGTAAAATGCTACATAGATGGGCGTCACGGTGGCTCAGTGGTTAGCACTGTCACCTCACAGCAAGAAGGTCAATGGTTCGAGTCCTGGCTGGGCCAGTTGGCGTTTCTGTGTGGAGTTTGCATGTTCTCCCTGTGTTTACGTGAGTTTCCTCCGGGTGCTCCGGTTTCCCCAATAATCTAAAGACATGCGCTATAGGTGAATTGTATAAACTAAATTGACCTGTAGTGTAAGAGTGTGTGTGTGTGTGTGTGTGTGTGTGTGTGTGTGTG
>CAIGQW010054212.1:4769759-4779876 GCA_903798125.1 Danio choprae | reverse complement strand
ATATATATATATATATATATATATTTACACACACACACGCAATTATTGGCACCCATATGAATGTATTTAAGAAAAATATAATAAAGTTTGTAAATTTTGTAAAAAAAAAAAAAGAAGAAAAAAATGTAAATGTTATGAATCAGTCTGGAAGAGTTGTGTTTGGCTGTCTTTTTCACTGTAAGGGTGATGATTTGAGTGGCTCCAAAATTACAAGACACAATTCAAAACAGCAAAGTGAAAAAAAACATAAAAAGCAAAATTCAAAACAAAGCAAAACAAAATGAAACTCAACAAAAAGCGCAAAACAAAGCAAACAAAAACCAAAGCAAAATGCAAAACAAAGTACAAAACAAAACAAAGTACAAAACAAAGCAAAGTGCAAAACAAAACGCAATGCAAAACATTCTTCTTACATTTTCTTTTCGGCTTAGTCCATTTATTAATCTGTGGTCGCCACAGCGGAATGAACCACCAACTTATCCAGCATATGTTTTACGCAGCGGATGCCCTTTCAGCTGCAACCCATCACTGGGAAACATCCATACACACTCATTCACACACATAAACTACGGACAATTTAGCTTAACCAATTCACCTATAGCGCATGTCTTTGGACTTGTGGGGGAAATTGTGCTACTCACTGCGCCACCGTGCTGCCCTGCAAAGCAAAACAAAATGAAAATAAACAAAAAGCACAAAAAAGCAACACAAATCAAAATGCCAACCAAACAAAACGCTCACCAAAACTTTACAAAGCAAAACAAAATACAAAGCAAAAAAAATGTAAAACAAAAATGAAACTAAACAAAAAATACAAAACAAAGCAAAATGCAAAACAAGAAACAAAACAAAGTACAAAACAAAGCAACACAAAGCAAATCACAAAACAAAATGCAAAGCAAAACAAAACTGAAAGCATAACAAAACCCAAAGCAGAAAAAATGCCAAGCAAAAAATTAAACTAAACAAAAAGCGCAAAACAAAATAAAACACAAATCAAAACACAAAGAAGAACAAAATACAAGACAAAATGAAACTAAACAAATGGTACAGAACAAACAAAACAAAATTGAAAGCAAAACAAAACGCAAAGCAGAAAGAATGCCAAGCAAGCACAACAAAATGCACAGCAAAACAAACCACAGCAAAACACAAAACGAAACGAAATGAAACTAAACAAAAAGCACAAAACAAAGCAAAATGCAAAACAAGAAATAAAAGAAAGTGCAAAACAGAATGCAACACAAAACGAATGAAACACCAAAACAAAGCAGCAAGTAAAAGAAAACGCAAAGAAAAACAAAAGGCAAAACAAAACAACAAAGCAAAGAAATGTTAAATAATGGTTAAGCAAAGCCAAACAAAGCAAAATACTGTAAAGGGAAAAAAGCAAAGCAAAGAAGATTAAAACAAAACAACAAAGCAAAACAGAAAAAAGAAAAGAATCTCTAAGAGTCACAGCTGGAGAATCGCAGAAGTTTGTTGGTTTTTAGAGTCCGAAAGTCTCTAAAAATACAATCCGATGTGACTGAATTCACCACAAATTCTTTGGAAGAGTTTCAAGAAAAAAAGCCTCTACTCTCATCCAAAAACAATCTCAAGCGTCCTCAGCTTTTTTGTTAATATTTTGGGGGAAAAAGATCAAAAGGTTAAATAATAGACATTTTTTTCATAACCTTGAGGGTGCCAATATTAGTGGAGGGCACTGCTGGGTCAGTTAAGTGTGTGATTAACAATACAGAATCTGCTTCAATGAAGATTACCATCATGAGATTATAATCAGATGAGAAGGGAGAAACCGAATGAGAGAAATGGAAAGCAGACTTTCCCTGTGGACTTTAATTGAGACTATGGTAAATGTCATTTAAAGAAAAGCAATGCACTTTCATTTGTCATTCTCGTGTGTTATAATGAGTGGAAATCCAGTATTGGAAGGCCTTATTTTCAATGTTTTGTTGGTTTTAAATATTACGGCAATGTTTAGTGCGAAACGTGTATGGATTTGTGGTCAAGTTTATTATATCTTTTTTTTGCAGCTTGTTGTCCACTCTAGTCAATCACAAAAGTACTGACTACAACTGTTTCCATCAGCCGATTCTAATGTTATCACTCGATTGAATGGGCGTTATCAGTGGTTATCAGCTGATAGATATGAGCCAGTAGGGGCCTTCTGTGCCTCCTAGTAGGCTCAGAGGGCTATTATCATCCATCCACATGGTTAATCAGCTATAGATCACATACGGCTGCGGCCGGAAGTTAACGAGAATTATTTATATTATTTATTAGATTTCCCATTTATTGTATTTTATTAACGTCTACCCCTACCCCAACCCTAAACCAAACCGTTACAGTGATGTAAAAACAGATCTGGATCTGGAGTCTTCTCCATTAGTATAGCTGATTAACCATGTGGTAGGATGATTACAGCCTTCTGCGCCTACTAGTAGGCGCAGAAGGCCCCTATTGGCCCACTGACAACCACTGATAACGCCCGTTCAATCCAGTGATAACATTTTGGATATGCGCATAAACAACGGTTGATGGAAACGTCATGATTCGCATAAATTTTGAAAATGCACATAAAAAATGTATGCACATAATTGAGTAGGATAAACTTTTTTATTCGATAAAAGATGCGCTTAAACTATGATGGAAACCCTTTTACCGAACAAATTCCAGTATGCGCATTAAAAAAAGTAATGTGATTTTGTTATAAGAAATCATGTGATGATAAAAATTTGTGTGAACGGACAAAGCAGCAGGCTGAGCACATTGTAAAACACCTGAAATGTTGTTTTGGTCATTCTAAAACCCTTAACCAGTATTTCAGTATTAGTGTTATTATATTGTTAATTACCTTCAGAACAGTCAAGAGTGTCTGTGCTCCTCGTCTCACGCCTTCAAACGCCACCACGCGTTCATTGTGTGTTGACATTGTCTTCTGAGACGCAAGTAAATTATTAAATAAAGAAAATATTGACGCAGCTTCTCCCACCACAGCAAATTTCATTTTTGACATTTGATATTTGCCGCCAGTTTATCAGGAAGTGACAATTTTGTTTACTTTGACTGCTTGGATGGAAACGCTGCTTTATTCGCATGTCTTTGATGCAATATTTCAGTTTTGCGTATACATTTCATTCGCATTTTTGGATGGAAACATAGCTAATGGCAGACAGGTTGTACTGTACATCATTAATATTATTAGTATTTTTATTGTATAGTACAGCATACACAAAAAAGGGCATGCAATATTTAAAAAAACATTTTGTATCTTAATGTAAAGGAATGATTACTACATATGCAAAGTAGTAATTGAATAAATAATAAATAATACATGTTTTTAAATGATTAATATGTAGGGTGGCGCAGTGGGTAGAGCTGTCGCCTCACAGGAAGAAGGTCGCTGGTTCGAGCCTCGGCTGGGTCAGTTGGTGTTTCTGTGTGGAGTTTGCATGTTCTCCCCGTGTTCGCGTGGGTTTCCTCTGGGTGCTCCGGTTTCCCCCCACAATCCAAAGACATGCGCTATAAGTGAATTGGGTAAGCTAAATTGTCTGTAGTGTATGTGTGTGAATGAGAGTGTATAGGTGTTTCTCAGTGATGGGTTGCAGCTGGAAGGGCATCCGCTGTAAAACATATGCTGGATAAGTTGGCAGTTCATTCTGCTGTGGCGACCCCTGATTAAATAAAGGGACTAAACCAAAAAGATAATGAATGAATGAATAATGTGTAATATAAAAAGACACGCATATACAGTTTAAGGTGAAATTATTAGATTGCCAATTAAATATTTATTTTTTAAGTATTTCCCCAATATATTTATCAACGAAAGGAAATTTTCACAGTATTTCACACTATTATATTTATTTTAGTTTGGCTGGAATAAAATAACTTAACATTTTTGAAAAAATATATTTTAGGCACAATATTATTATCTCGGTTAAGAAATTATTTGTTTCGATTGGTTACAGAACAAACCACTGTTGTCCAATGACTTGCCTAATTAAACGGATTTGCCTAGCATTGCCAAGAGACAGCACTGGCTGGCGACCTGATCAGTGCACTGACTACTGAACAAGGGTGCTGACTGAGACGCACCCTACGACACCAATACAATAAAGCTGTCAAAACAATAAACTGTCTCAGCTGTGAGGTGCAAAACATTGTGGTATGTGTAGTCTGGTTTAGTGGCAGAGGTGATGTTTGGAGTGCCCTCTAGTGAGTCTTATGGGCACTTCAGCTGGTAATCGTAACACCTAGCTAACCTTATTTACCTAGTTAAGCTGTTAAATTGTACTTTAAGCTGAATATTAGTATATTGCTAAATAACTACTTTAACATCATGTACTTTCATAATGACATCAAAGTCATTAGAAGCTAGTTATTAAAACCATTATGTTTTTAAAAGGGTCTGTGAAACAGCACTTGCTAAATATTTCGAAACATTACAATTTCACAGGAGGGCTAATCATTTTGTATTTGTTTTAAAAATATATTAAGATGTAATATGTAAAATACAGTAGAAAATTTTTGTAATAATAACAACATGCTGTACAAATACTGTATTTTAGGCTGGGTTTGTTTGTGTAACCCATCTGCTGGGCACTGACAGCAGAAATGAAGCATGTCAAACATCTACATCTGATGGTTTACAAACGCAGTGTCTGCATCATGGGGATAAACCTGGATGTGTTTGTCAAAGTGATTCATCAGTCAGAGCTCCACTGACATGCCAAAAAATGATAAACTGCCTTTTTTTAAGACAAGCTCCACAAACCTGCCTGATTCACACACTCTCAGTCACTTACAAAAACAGAAGCTCACCTCTTTCATTCTCTGAGACGGCCCATGGAGAAACTGGAGGATCAGGAGGACTCATTCAGGGCCACTGAACACAGAATCAAATCAAAGGTCAAAGGAGAAACGGTCAGCCTGGAAAAAGTGGCCGAATACTGACACCTGCACCATCAGCAGGACAAACTATTACCTCATTTTGGCCTCCTGCACTGGTCTGAGATCACTGGTATTTCCATCTAAATTGGAATAGAGTAGGGGGCGGAGTTTATTTCTGTGCTCCTCCTATAGTCTTTCACGTGCAGCAAACTAATGGTTGAAAGGGCGTGGCCAAGCATATTTCAGCCAAGGTGTCAAAACTGACGTCATAAGACAAGGTATAAAACTGTTTTGTGGTTTTGTTAACTCCGTGAGCCGGAAGTTGCTGAGACTTTTATTTTATTTTGTGGGGCTTTCTTTTGCGCATCATTCCCTCATAGCAAACTAATGTTAAGAGAGCGTATTAATATGCAGTTGCTATGAAAGCCCTCAGGTTGACGTCAACAGAAGGACCGCCACTTCAAACGCAGAAGTAAATGGTCAGATTTCATTGAAGGTTACCAAAACAAACTTTTTTGCGCGGGCATTGAGGTTGCAGAAAAAAAACCGGGAGCGATAGCATTTACAGTGAGGGAATGACATCCGATGCAGTACAGAGTTTGTTGTTGTTGTCACGGATCACAGAAGGCAGAGACAAAGATATCGTTCACACAGTGTTTATTAAACACAAGTATGTCTTCGCACCGCTGGTGCAAAGCAAGCAGTTCAACAGAGTCAATAGAATCACTTCCCTTGAGTAGAGCAAGCCGATGACAGGGGTTAGTCTCTGGGTATACTGAGTCACAGATAGCCTTGGCGGATGATCGAGATGAGCAGACGGAGAGCGTTGTGACCATGTGAAGAAGATACCGGACAATAAAGGACTGGAGAGGGTGAGACTATATAGTGCGGTGGTGATGACTGGAGCAGGTGAGTGTGATGAGTGAACAGGTGTGTGTGATTAGTAATCAGGTGAGTGAGTGCGTTGTGTAGTGGCTGGAGAGTGTGACTGGTGATCGGGGCTGACAGAACGTGCAGGGGGTGTGACAGTTGTATTAGATATATGTTATATTATATTTTTTACACTTCCAGCCTCAACCCACTTCTACGCTTTCAGCCTCAACCCAGTACTGGGAAACACCCATACACACTCATTCACACACTACGGAAAATGTAGTTTATTCAATTCACCTATAACGCATGTCTTTGGACTGTGAGGGAAATCGGAGCACCCGGAGAAAACCGACACCAACACGGGGAGAACATGCAAACTCCATACAGAAATGGCAACTGACCCAGCTGAGACTTGAACCAGCAACCTTCTTGCTGTGACGTGACAGTGCTAACCACTGAGCCACTGTGCCAAGCCCATAGCCATTCAGATAAAGCAAAAATAAATAAATAAACGAAGAATCTTAATATAATAAATGAAGAGGCTAAGAAGGATAAGCAAGTTCTTTATAAGCTCTATTAAAACTACAAAATCTACCTTGATTCCTACTAGAATCCACTGATAACCTCTCTGTAGCACTTATTTGATCTCCTCTCGAGCTGATTGGTGAAAAAGACGCCAATCTGAGATTCAAAACCCAAGCATGAGCCAATCAGCTGTGGTTTAAAGGAACAATGAGTCTGCAGATGAACTGGACGGTGGTGGTTGAGATTAAATACAGCTTTTCTCTGGGAGAAAGAGAGAAGACGACACTGCGGCTGATTACATAAAAGAGGAGCTATTGTTCCATGAATAGAAAAATCGATGTGATTGAGACTGAATTCACTCTTTGATGGCTTCATTTTCCTTTACAGTGAGCCAGATGATGAGCCTGTTCTCATATACTGGAGCATGATGGGAAATGAAGCCATCTATGTACTGCATAAGAGATAGAAGTACAGTAGCTCTGTATTCCATTATTGAATATGTTTAACATTAGTGTATGAAAAACAGAAATGATCACACTGCTTAAAGGGATAGTTCACTCAAAAATCGAAATTGGCGGTAATTTACTCACCCTCAGGCCATCCAAATGTAGTTTGTTTTTTTTCGATGGAACATTTTTAGCTGAAATTGTGGTCCTTAGTGATTCATAACATGCAAGAACACATACAAGCAAAATAAAATGCCTTCTTATGATACACTGAGGCCTTATGAAGCAATCTGTGTAAGAAATGTGGCATTATTCATTCATTCATTCATTTTCTTTTCGGCTTTGTCCGTTTATTAATCAGGGGTCGCCACATCGTAATGAACCGCCAACTTATCCAGCATATGTTTTACACAGTGAATGCCCTTCCAGCTGCAACCCAGTACTGGGAAACATCCATACACTCTCATTCACACACATACACTACGGACAATTTAGTTAATCTAATTCACCTATAGCGCATGTCTTTGGACTGTGGGGGAAACTGAAGCACCGGGAGGAAACCCATGCCAACACAGAGAGAACATGCACACTCCACACAGAAATGCCAACTGCCCCAGCCAGGACTCAAACCAGTGACCTTCACTGCGCCACCACGCCGCCCCTTAGTTTGTCCATCTGAAGGTCTGAAACAAGACAAATAGTGTATAAATTGCACAAATGTTTAATTGTGATTTCATCTACTGACAGTTCTAATTTCAGCTTATTTACGCATTTAAAACCCACTCTTAAAAACAATATCAGCTGGTGATAATTTTAATGCTTGTCAACAAGCTTTTTTATGATTCAGTATGATTAAATTAAAAAAACAATGAACAAACTACGATGGTGCAGTGGGTAACGCTTTTGCCCCACAGCAAGAAGGTCGCTGGTTCGAGCCTCGGCTGGTTTCTGTGTGGAGTTTGCATGTTCTCCCCGTGTTCGCGTGGGTTTCCTCCAGGTGCTCCGGTTTCCCCCAAAAGTCCAAAGACATGTGCTATAGGTGAATTAGGTAAGCTAAATTGTCCGTAGTGTATGTATGTGTGTGTGAATGAGAGTGTATAGGTGTTTCACAGTGATGGGTTGCAGCTGGAAAGGCATCTGCTGCGTAAAGCATATGCTGGATAAGTTGGTGGTTCATTTAACTGTGGTGACCCCTGATTAATAAAGGGACTAAGCCGAAAAGAAAATGAATGAATGAATGGACAAACTAAATATTAATCAGCATATGATTAGAGTATCTTAATCAATATATCACTCACTTACTGACTTTCCTTTAGCTTTATTCAGCGTTTCTACCGATGAAAACTAAATAAAAATCAAGTGATGATGATGATAACTACAATAAAAATATACTGAGATTTTGACTAATAAAAACGAAAAGAGAATGTGAAAATATCAAAATTTTGAAAATATCCAATCAGAATTCATCTTGGTGTGTGTTGCGTGACGCGCACACGCACATTTGAAAAGTAACTGATCCACAGTGGATGCGGGATGCAATTGCATCATCATCCATAGGTGTGTCTGTCGGATTAAACTATAATGAAATGGCAATAGCTGAGAGAAAAACAAGATTCACGTTTGATGGGAGACAAAAAGACCGTAAACTGTACGGGGAGGAAATAGCTGATAAAAACTAAAATTATTCATAAAACATATAAACACACAATAAAACTAAATCAAAAGTTGCTGTCAAAATTAACACTGGTTCATTCTCTTCTGCTTTGGCAATGAACCACCAAGTACTCTGGCATATCTTTGACACAACGGATGCCCTTCCAACTAATCACTGAGAGAGTACACAACCATCAGTGGTGGGAAACACACACTCTCTGCAATCAATGAATGAATTAATGAATGAATGAATGAATGAACAACACTAAACTAATTGTATTATTAGAGCATGGCAACATACAATGGTATTCATACTCACATTTGTAGCATAACACTGAATAAACCCCAGAATAAGCACCTGAGGTGAACTTAGTTATAGTTTATGCTATTGTTTCAGCCGCGAGGTCGCAGAAATGTAATTAATCTAATCTAAAACAAATTTTGCGCGTCACCGTCGCGTGTATTTAGGACTCACAAGATGGCGCCAAACAGTCAATAACAGCGGTCAAGGTGATTCCAAGTACCCGGATGAGACTGTGTCGTTAGTTAACATACCTTGGGATGTCAGAATTAGTTTAGACGTGTAATAAATACAATTATAAGATGACCCTGGTATAATAAAGGCCTACTGCTATAAAGACACGGACAATTCCTGATAAGTAAATGAATGAAAGTCTCAAAAAAAAATTTAAAAAAGAAAACTCAGTCGGCCTATAGGAGGTGCAAGTTTCAGTCTCAAGAGCTCAAACTGGCCTATTCTTTCTCTTCTCTTCTTTTCTCTTGTCTCACCTTGACTCTTGAAGAGGTGAAGCCTGAACGAGGGAGAATCGAGCCCCGCATTTGCATTTACCAAAAAGCCCGTGTGATGAAGTGCTCTGACAGACTCGTGCACTTATGGCTGAAAGCAAATATAACTCACACTCACACAAGCAGCTGACAAACACACACACACACACACACACACACACACACACACACACACACACAAACCTGATTCTCACAGGCAGCTTTATAACAACTGGCTGATTTAGATGAAGACGCAATCTGATTTCAGATCAGCCATGAAAAACAGCCCGCTGCAGCAAAGTTCATTATTTCCACATTTACTTCTTACTTCACCATGGCTCTGTTATAAATAGTAGGCTATACTAGTAGGATCTGGTTATATGAATATGAAAAATGAATATATAGTAAAATAGTTTTGTTTCTGTAGTTTCATGAGTAGAGATGTACAGTAAGTCAATAATACTTATGGTCGGTAAATATATATATTATACGCATTTTTTTACATTTTGTATTAACAAACACTACTATAATTACTATAATAATTCATAAAAAATGTATTTTAAGTGTAATTTATTAGATTAGCTTTAAGTGAATGTTAGCAAATGTAATTTAGAAGTAAAAAAAAGGGGAAAGTTCACACACAATTAAATTGAATTAGAAAAGGACCAATAAAAACATTTAAAAAATATCTATAAGTATTTAATTATGTACAGTATTGCAATGATGTAGATGCAAAATATGACAGATTAATAATTGTAACCATGTTATTAAAGACGACTGCTAAATGACCCTATAAATATTAAAATTAAAAATTATTTTGTGCGTATAAAAATAAAAATAATTTATTTTAAAATATATAATATAATATGAAAAAGAAAAAAATATTTGTTTCAAGTTAATTAAATGAAAACATCAGATTATATATATAAATTATAAAATTA
>CAIGQW010054212.1:4714718-4739298 GCA_903798125.1 Danio choprae | reverse complement strand
AATACACAAATCCAACTCGTAAACTCAAAACACCATTCAAAAATACAAAAATCCAATTCATAAATTCAAAACACCATTCAAAAATACACAAATCCAACTCGTAAACTCAAAACACCATTCAAAAATACACAAATCCAACTCGTAAACTCAAAACACCATTCAAAAATACACAAATCCAACTCGTAAATTCAAAACACCATTCAAAAATACACAAATCCAACTTGTAAATTCAAAACACCATTCAAAAATACACAAATTCAACTCGTAAATTCACAACATGAGTCAAAAATACACAAATCCAACTCACTATAACACTATACTGTAGTGCAGGCCTAGAAATAGGTCAAAGGTGACAGGACACTGGGCTGTTCTGGGCCGAAAAAAAAACACAATTTGTAGTTTTGTACCTACCTCATATTCATCTTTTCTAAATCCTAAATTCCTCTAGAAAAAAATAGAGGAATTCTGCTCAGCCTGGCTCTGGATAGTGTGGGATGGCCAACCCTATGCCCACATGACGTTTCTCCCAATTTCTGCTCTGAGATCCTCTTCCCATGCCATTGATACGTCACATTCTAACACATTTCTAAACATAATAGTTTTAATAACTCATTTCTAACTGATTTCTTTTATCTTTGCCATGATGACAGTACCGGGCCTCACGGTGGCGCAGTGGGTAGCATGATCGCCTCACAGCAAGAAGGTGGCTGGTTCAGGCCTCGGCTGGGTCAGTTGGCATTTCTGTGTGGAGTTTGCATGTTCTCCTTGTGTTGGCGTGGGTTTCCTCCGGGTGCTCCGGTTTCCCCCACAAGACCAAAGACATGCAGTATAGGTGAATTGGGTAAGCTAAATTGTCCGTAGTGTATGTGTGTGAATGAGTATGTGCGGATGTTTCCCAGTGATGGGTTGCAGCTGGAAGGGCATCCGCTGCGTAAAACATATGCTGGATAAGTTGGCGGTTCATTCCGCTGTGGCGACCCCAGATTAATAAAGGGACTAAGCCGAAATGAAAATGAATGAATGAATGAATGAATGATGACAGTACATAATATTTTATTAGATATTTTTTAAGATACTAGTGTTCAGCTTAAATTGACATTTAAAGGCTTAACTAGGTTAATTAGGTTAACTAGGCAAGTTACAATGGTTTGTTCTGTAGACAATCAAAAAAAAATTGCGTAAGGGGGCTAATAATATTGACCTTAAAATGGTTTTTAAAAAAATTCAAACTGCTTTTCTTCTAGCCGAAATAAAACAAATGAGACTTTCTAAAAATATTATAGGAAATACTGTGAAAAATCCCTTTCTTTGTTAAACAAAATTTGGGGAATACTTGAAAAAGAGACAAAAAAAATGCTCAGGAGGGTGAATAATTTTGACTTCAACTGTACAAAGTGTCCCACATCTCAAAAGGGCTGCTTATCAGTAGCACTGCTGGATCATGTTAGTTAGAGAACTTTACCATTTACATGCGCTGAGAAATCTGTGTGTGTGTGTGTGTTGTGGCGCTCGTGGATCAATACAATTCCTTTACGCCCATATCTCATTGTCATAGCAGCTCAGCCAACTGTGTAAGTCACCAAACTGTGCGATTTCAACTCAAGAGTTAGATTGAATTGGATTTACAGCGCCTAAATGCACAAACCCTGGGGAGAGTATTTAAGTTTGGGAGAACTTAAATAAATTCAGTTCAGAAACTTTGATTCTGTTTAAACTAATAGACCTGTTGATGCTAATTACTCTCTTTAGCTTAGCTGTTTGAACTGATCAAGCTTGTGGTGTGATTTAACATTCTACTTTGACAGTACAATGTTTTTACTTTTTCACTTCACCTGGGTGAAAACCCAGTCAGTGTAGTTGAATGTAGGGTAAAAGCACGGTTAGCTTAGCTTAAAGGAAAGATTCACTCAAAAGTGAAAATATATTCATAATTTACTTAAGTGCTTGTACACTTTTATGAATTTTACATCTGTTGAACACAAACAAGATCCTCTAGTGAATGTTGGGGAAAAGCTGCCATTGACACCCATGGAAAAACAAAAAAAGAGGGCTGCTGGCTGTTTTTTTTTGCAGCATTCTTTACCTGTTTGGAACAAATAGCGGATGAGTTTTAATAAAGAATTTTTATTTTTGGGTGAACTATTCCTTTAAGGGGGGCCTCACAGTGGCGCAGTGGGTAGCACGTTCGCCTCACAGCAAGAAGGTCGCTGATCGCTGGTTCGAGCCTCGGCTGGGTCAGTTGGCCTTTCTGTGTGGAGTTTGCATGTTCTCCCTGTGTTGGCGTGGGTTTCCTCCGGGTGCTCCGGTTTCCACCACAAGTCCAAAGACATGCGGTATAGGTGAATTGGGTAAGCTAAATTGTCCGTAGTGTATGAGTGTGAATGGGTGTGTATGGATGTTTCCCAGAGATGGGTTGCAGCTGGAAGGGCATCCGCTGCGTAAAACATATGCTGGATAAGTTGGCGGTTCATTCCGCTGTGGCGACCCCAATGTAGACCCCTGTAATCATTTATTCACCCTTCACTTGTCACAAGCCTGTTCGAGTTTCATTTTTTCCGATGAAAAATGCTGAAATTCAGTATTCATTGGCTTCCATGGCATTAGTTTTTTTCTAATATGAATGTCAATAGGGGGCGGCATGGTGGCTCAGTGGTTAGAACTGTCGCCTCATAACAAGAAGGTCGCTGGTTCGAGTCCCAGCTGGGCCAGTTGGCACTTCTGTGTGGAGTTTGCATGTTCTCATTGCATTGGCATGGGTTTTCTCCGTGTCCCCCAAAGTCCAAAGACATGCGGTATAGGTGGATTAAGTAAAAAAAAAAGTGACTGTAGTGTATGAGTGTGTGTGAGAGTGTATGGGTGTTTCCTAGTACAGGTTTGCGGCTGGAAGGGCATCTGCTGTGTAAAACATATGTCGAAATAGTTGGCGGTTTATTCCGCTGTGGCAACCACTAATAAATCAGGGACTAAGACAAAGGAAAATGAATGAATGAATGACAATAGTTTCTAGTTTGTTTTCAAAATATCTTCTTTTGTGTTCAACAGAAAAAAAGAAACCCATAAAGGTTTGGAACCACTTCAGTGTAAGTAAATGGTGAGTACATTTTCATTTTGGGATGAACTAACCTTTTAGCATTTCCCTTTGAATGTACAATTTTGCCCAATTTAGCTTTGCCACTTCACCTGAGTAAGAACCCAGTTGCTGTGGTGCAATGTGGGGTAAAAAAAAACAATAAAACATCTGGCCTCAGTGGACTAAACAGAATAAATGAACTGGACAAGGTTTCCATGTCATAAACGGCAGAGCCCCAGAGCACACCTACCTAATGTGTCGTCACCATAAGTTCAAATGTTAAATCGAAAGTGAATGACATCATGGCCCAGTACAGTAACCCTTAGAATCTGTGCACTTCATTTCACCAATCAGGGTACAACACAAAGACAGACACCAATAAGATTGAACCTGCAGACATTGGGTAACATCCCCATCTATCCAGGTCACAACTGACTCAAAGGTGTTTACCAGTTGAAACAAATTCCTGAATGTGATTTCAAAACAATTACTTTTTATTTAAAAAAATGTCTAATAACCATCCAGACATAGACATCTTAGCTAAAACAAGGCTGGATTTGGGCTGTCAGTGAAAATCTAATAAACATCTATGTCTGGATGGCTATTAGATGTATTTTTTGAGATGTCACATTGGCTAAAGTAGTTCTTTGATTTCACCCAAAGTATTCTGTGGATGGGCGGCACGGTAGCTCAGTGGTTAGCTCTGGTTCGAGTCTCGGCTGGGCCAGTTGGCATTTTTGTGTGGAGTTTGCATGTTCTCCTCATATTGCCGTGGGTTTCCTCCAGGTGCTCCAGTTTCCCCCACAAGTCCAAAGACATGCGGTTTAGGTGAACTGGGTAAACAAAAAATTGGCCGTAGTGTGTGAATATGAGAGTGTATGGGTGTTTTCCAGTACTGGGCTGGAAGGACATCCGCTGCGTAAAACATATGCCGGTTGGCCATTCATTCCCCTATGGTGACCCCTGATAAATAAGGGACTAAGCCGAAGGAAAACGACACAAAACTGTACATTTTGGCCTTTGGTGATGTTATCAACTAGTCTGCACACCCCTCAAACAAGCCTCTAATGCAATTGTCCACTTTGTGGCTTAGCGCTAAATCTTGCAGTGTAAGGAAAATTGTTCAGTTTATTGCCGGTCAGAGGTCAGCGTCAGTCATATTTTGTTTGACAGTTTGTGCTAACAGCTTTGTTGTGAAACGGCCAGAGGCCAAGCAAGAGTTCAGGGCCCTCATCGCAAAATTGTTTACTTGTACCAAAAAAGAAAAATAAAAAGATAGAAAAAAAAACTCAGGATCTCAGAGCACTCAAGCTAGAACAATGTGCCTACATTTGACTGAACTTTGAACAGAATAAGTTTATTTATTGAATAATACATACTGCTTGTTAAATGACTCACCTAGAGTTAAACTTTTTTACAACTCTCCTAGAGTATGAGTGCCATTTTTTAATCAATTCAGCTGATCTCTGGGTCTTGCGGTAGCACTTTTAGCTTAGCAATCATTAAATCGGATTAGACCATTAGCATTTCAAAAATTTTTTACAAAAATTGGAAGAGAAAATGAAAAGTTGCAATATTCTTGGCCGATATGATTAGGAACTAAACTCTCATTCTGGCGTAATAATCAATGAACTTTGCTACCGCCACATGGCTTCAGTAGGCACAATGATATTATGCAGTGTCTAAAAATAGTCCCCAGCTAAGCAGCTAGGTAATAGCACTGCATAATATAATTGGGCCTGCCGTAGCCACGATGGGGGGGTCTATGCACAGCTATGCTAGCTTTTCTTAAATAAAACAAACAACTTTAAAAACAACATGCCCATTAGCCTCTAGTTTCCTAATAATAAGCTTCTTTACATTTGAGCATACCTACCCTTTAACGCAATTCAGCAAAGCTAGCAACAAGAGCACAAAGACAGCTGGACTCATGATCTGGCAGATTGTGGGCTGACCGTAGCCACATGTGTTCACAAAATTACTTCATCATCATTCATTTTCAGAGAATTGCCATATATTTCATCAGCTAATGGCTTGCCGGTGTCAGCAAAATTAGAATTGAGGATCGGGGCATATCAGGACCGCGTTCATGTCTGGTCCAGGTTAATCAAAGGTTAGCATGGGTATCCTTTGGTGTCTGATATGGTAACTAAGCATTAGCTGGGCATAAAGCATGTGGCGAATCAAGCCGGGGCTGACAGGAACAGCTTTCCAAGACAGATCAGCACAATTCCCAGCAAATGGAACAGGACGAGGGGTTGAACTAGCTTAGCCCTGTACTGCCTCCGCTGGAGCAGGCTGGAGTGGCTAGCAAAGGTGGAATAGCAGCTCCTCCAGGGAGTGTTTAATCTATCCACCCTCTCAGCACCGCTCGATAACTGGCAGGCCTGTCCGTTCGTTGATTACCAGCAGAGTGTAACACGGAGGGACGGAGTCCAAGCTTTTTTGTTCCAAATATTGAAATGGGGGGGTTGAAGCTACTCTCAGCTATTAAAGTCTCAATGCATAAGTGGAAGTTAAGCTCAAGCTGAAAGCCAAGGCAAATGGAGTGGATACTAAGCCTGCTGAAAAACAGAGAATTTGAGTCTTGCTAGTAGTGATTAATGGGAATGGCGTCTTGGAGAGGACGACGGATGACTGCGCTGTCCAGAAATGGGTAATTGCTTGCTATGGAGGAAAGTCTTATTTATTATTTTTTATTATTAAAATAAATTTTCTTATTTTTTCCTTGTGTATCATCTTATTTAATGAAGACTTAAAAGGGCTGTTTGGGAGTCTGAAGACAAAAAGTGAAGGTGATAAGGTAGAGTCAGGTAAGGAGATAAGGTAAGTCAGACTGAGAAGCGGCTTCGTCATACATGACCATTGATTATGTTTCTGTGACAATGACACTATTATTTGTATAGCACAATTTTTAAAACTTCCATTGACCAATGTGCTTTCCAACAAGCAAACAGAAACAGACAAGAACAACAGGTTAAGACACAGCCGCACCTCCTAACAGCCAAATGCCTTTGAAAACAAAAAAGTTTTTAATCTACACTTAAAGATGATGATTGAAGGTGCTTAACTTATTGACCATGGTAAGGTGTTCCAAAGCCTGGGGGCTGCAATATAGAAAGCCCAATCCCCCTATTTTTAAGTCTCAATTTGGGGATACACAACAGATACTGATTGGAGGACTGAAGGAATCTGGTACACTGATAGAAAGTCAATAGCTCACTGAGATAAATGGGAGTCATATTGTTTAAATATTTAACAACAAAGAAATGGACTCTAACATGAACAGGCATTCAGTGTAAAGAGTGTAGGATTGGACTAATATGCTCCCTCTTATTGTTCCAGACAGGAGATGGGCCACTGCATGGGACAAGTTGTAACCGAGAAAGATCTGGCTAATCCCATAGTAAAGTGTGGAAGACAACCTTAGCAAATAAGCTTGATCACAGTACTTCAAACTCTCAAAACAAACTGGTGATAACTAGTGATGTATTGCTTGTGGTTTCAAAGGCCCATTTCTTAACATTACAATACTAACTAAAAATAAGTCCTAAGCATAATTACAACAGTACCCAAATCTCAATGTGAAAATAAAAGACACCTTCAAAGGAGAATTTCTTTGAATGCAGGCAATTCTAAGAAAGAATGTGCGTGTCCCTTTTTAATCAATACATATGGGAACATGATCTCCACATCAATGTCTAAACATGTTCAGAATCTGTTTTTATTTGTCACACAAGCTACACTCTGAATAGGACTCTGCATGTTATCCCTCCGTGTAAGAAGGCATGTGTTAAACAGGAATGCAAAAGAAGCTAGCATGCAGACGTCCTCCTCATCACGAATGACGCACTGTCATTCACAGTGCTGTGCTGCCCCCTAGCAGGTCTGCAGAGTACCGCATCTCAGAACAGAGAAGATAACAACAAACCAAATGCAGTGGTCCTCTTTCCCTCTGCATGCATCGAACAGCCACAATCAATTTGGGAGATACTGATGCACAACCTCTAGATTGCAGCAAGCCCCCCAGTTTTAGGGATAGCAAGCATGTACCATTATTTATAGCATTCTGGTGAAATGCATTTGAGTAAGGGCCAGGTTAAGCACAAATGTGAATTGATCTGGGCAATCACTGTGATGAATGAGGGTAGAAAAAAAAGCCTGTTTGCCAAAAGCTCCTGTTTCTGGTGCCCCCTTTGCTGTGGGGTTTAGAAGACAAAACTAAGGGAGCCACAATGCAAACTACTGTACACAAAATCAAAGGAGAGTTCCAGTGAGGGCTCGGAGGTTAAGTGCCTTGCTTTAAGGTAAAAATTGTATTAGGTTATGATTGCGATCTCTGGTACTCCAGATGTGCTCAGGTACATCCAAGTGGGAGTGAACATGCCACCTTTCCGATTAGTATCTACCTTCCCTTTATCCTATTTCCCCCACCATCGTCATAACTCTTCAAGTGACTGTTGCATAGGCAGACAGCCACCCATGGGCAAAATTTGATTTTTATGGGATGGAGGGCTGTTTTCTAGCCTCTCCAAATCCTAATCTTAACTCATAAATGGGAAACTGCGAGCAGCGACTGTAAATCTTACTTGAAGGTGAGAAGTTCTGGGTAGGGGGAATCTCTTGTTAAAATCTTCAGCTATCAAGATACCATTTGAGGGGAGAAAATTAAAGTATTTTTTTTCCATGCCACTTGGAAGTTGTGATGGCTGATTTTGAAGCACTGATTTTGAAACCTTTACAATCTTTTGTTACTAAACCAGTGGTTCGGAGTGCATATAAAATTGGCAAGGTCACGTGATTTCAGCTTTGTTATGTCATTATTGCTTCGAAATCTTTAAAATATTCAATGGTTCTCCACTGGGGTCTGTAATACCATAACATCCACATGAATCAAATAGGTTGACTAGATCACCCCCAGTCATGAATCACTGAATATTGGTTTTACCTGATCTCAGATCAGATTTACCACTTTGTAGTCATTTTAGTAAGGTATCTGTAAAATGAAAAGGAATAATACTAGTTCATTCTTGTTGGTCTGGTTAACAATATATAAGCCTTGAGAGTGTATAAAAGAACAGACATTATTATGTATTATACGTGTAAGACACTTAATATTTAATGATATTAGATGATAAGTGCCAAATGCATTTATAGTGCATGCTAAGTGAAGCTAAGTGCATTTGTAGGTTATACTTTCAACTTAATGTTCACAGTATGTTTGGAAAAAGCCAATTCTAATGCATGTTTTGACCGGCAGGTATCCCTAGCATGTGGAGTTTCGGACGCTTGGAAACAGTGAATCTTTTTGAGGAGCAATTGGTTCAATTGTTTCAAAGCTTTGAAAAGCTTTGTTTCTCCTGTCACTACTTGGAAGCTTCATGAGAAGAACTTCATGCCTTTGTTTGCGTATTAAATGTGTTAATAATTGCATTCATTGATGCCATCTTGAAGACTTGAAGTGTTTCCATGAGCACATGACCATGAAGCAGGATGAATCGCTGAGCGGCGTCTGATTGAACAACAAAAGGCTTCTCAGTCTTCAGGCTACACATCCTATTACTTTGCATGTAATCTAGACAAAGAAATGTGAAAGTGCTTTCATTTCCTTCCAGCACGAGAACTTTTGATTGCAATAAAGATTTGAAATCCTGACACAGAACAAGGCTGCAATCTGTAAAACATGCCACGGATCGCTAAAACGTCCTTTGTTTTCTCTCACACAGGAAAGCAACAGATGGACTTTCTAGCTCAGTCCATCGACTTCACAGTGGAAAAAAAAGAAGCCTGTTGTTTTCCCTCTCCGCTGATGACTCGCTAAGTGAGAGGCTTTCATGCCGTCTGTGTCCCTTCTCCCTGGGTGAATGTCATTGCATTAGGACCCTTCAGAGTGGATCAATCGTACCACATGACATGCATCAAGTGGACAATTAACTCTGGTCTAACATTGAGTCCCCTGAGGATGCTGGACAAAGAGGCTCACAATTAGGGTTGATCTTGTGTTGAATATGCCTGGTGTGCTGCAAAGGCCTGATCTGAGAGCAGCTTTGAACTTGAACATCATTTTTTAACTGACAAGGGCAGTCTATGACAATTTAAGTGACAAGCATGACTCTTCAAGCTGATCGCCGAGCATTGTAAAATTGAACATGTTTTGTTAAAACCGATAGCGGTGCAATAATTCAATCCTCTATCACTGCACCGTAGCTTCTTGATGGAAGGTCCGTCATTCTCGGTTCAGAGCGCAAGGCATATTTCTTCATGAACTGAAAGAGCATCAGATTATGAGCGGTGGAGAGATAGAAATCTGGCATGAGAGAAGGCAGCAGAGATAGAAAGTAAGAGAAAAGTAACAGACGTCAGATTTAACTCAAAACAAACCAGACGGAAAGTCAAACTAAATTTCCTCTCGCATGAATTGTGTCATGTTTTCATAAAAAAGGCATTGCACAAGTTCGAAAAGCCTAGATTTCAATCGTTAGTTGGTTTTACCAGATTTAAAGTCTGTGTGAAATCAAAATTTACAATGTTTTGCTAGCACATATTGTTATTCCACTGAAAAACAGGAAGTTTGATTTGGTAATCTTCAATCAAAGTCTGAGCATTTGCTTCTGCGTTTAGAGTGGCAGTCCATTTCTGATGATGTCAGTTTGACAACTTTTTTTTTGTTAACAACTGTTTATTGAGTTGATATAAAACAAAAAAAAAACAAGTGCAAATTTAAAACCCACTCCCACCCATCCCACCCCTGGTAGCTCTATGTATACGAGAAGTTGAGAGTTCCATCGAGAGAATGTCCAACAAATACACAGTCCAGGTTCGTCTGTCCATTGTGTGAGGAGGATTCCAGCGGTTGACCAGCAATGTTTTTGCTGCTGTGAGAGCAGATAACAGAAGACATCTTTGTTGAATGGACAAAGTGAGGTCCCAAAAGTCATTCATGAAAAAAATGGCATGGAGTCAAACATATCTCAGTTCCCAACAAATATGATAGATCCTGTGAGAGCCAGAGAGTCCAGAAAGGTGAGAGAGAGGGACATTCCCAAAAAAGATTTTTAAAAAGTGCCTAAAGATCCTTGTGAACAGAGATTATATTTAGAAGAAGATGAGATATTTATATAAAAACGTTTCTTTGGAGTCAAGTAAAACCTATGCAGCAATTTACAATGAAACATTTGGTGATTTTTAGAAGACAATTTAAACATCTCCCATACCTGATCTGGAATTAAAATGTGTAGGTCTTCATTAAGGTCCTTAGCCCAAACAGTTGTAATAGATAGATGTTTGTATGAATGCTCAAGAAGAAAGAGATAGATAACTGAAGCAGAGGAGGGAGATTCCTCAGAAGGAAGGATTACCTTACGTAATGGGTGAATAGATAGTTGAGAGTTCCAAGGTACCCTATATGCCCAAAGAGCTGATCTAATGCACAAAAACATAAAAAGGAGGTGCCTGGCAAATTATTGAGTTTTAAGGTTCTGGAAGGATTTTAAACCACTGTTATCATAGATATCTCCTAGAGTGTTTACTTTATGAGACCACTGCGGACAATGAAATGGAGTAAAGCCTAACAAAAAAATATTATTGTGAAAAATAGGTGAATGTCTATGCCATTTTGTGACTAGTTGTGAACGTCTTTCTACATCCCTCCATGTGGAGAGAAAATGGGTTATAATAGGACCAAACTGAAATTTACATTGCTTAAGTGGGACCCCTGAAAAAACAAGATGATTCAATTGATATGGATAAACAAAAGATTCTTCAATTGCTCTCTAAGACACAAAAGTGTCGGGAACAAACCAAACTGATAAAGGGCGGAGGGAAAAAGCTTGAGCGTAGTCTAAAACTGGGGAAAGAAAGACCTCCATGTAATCTACATCGTTGTAAGGTATTCAGTTTAACGCGAGGACGTTTCAACCACAATATTCTTAATCACATCCCTCTTACCATTAGTTTGCTAAAAGGGAATGATGAGCAAATATTCAAATGCAGTTGGAATTACATTAACATACTGAAATTTGGATGACTTCCCATCCTCACCAAGATAGTGTTTTGTTTGTTCAGCTGTTTGGACCATCTGAAAAGTGTCGTAAACTATCAGATTGACTACACTAAAAGCTTGAGCAGGCCGGGAAACCAGCTAACCACTCGACATTCACATTCTTTCAGTGAAGATGGCATCATAAAAGTGTGATATTAAGAGACTCTTTGCTGGCAAGAAAGCGCAAGTGTGCACAGTAAACAATAGAAATAATAAATAAAAATCATCCTTTGCTTTCAACTGCCTTTGAGATGAATGAAAATGCTAACAGACAGCCCCTCCATATTAGCTTAGCACTTCACGATGTACAGTAGTCATGTGAACTTATTATGCCTACAACCTAGGCAGAAAATGCATGAGATGAAACTTGCGAATAACGCAGTGTTTGTGTTCAAGTCAAGGAGAAACGTGGCTCATTGTGAAATCCTCAAAGAGAGTGTGACGTGTAGAGGAGCCGAAAGAAAAGGATGCCTTGAGAACATCGCAAAATGGATCAAGCCATTATTGGAGTCAGCCAAAGAGACGTACACAAACTATTTAGCCTGTTCACTTCACTCACCCGCAGCAGAGTCCTTACATGGCCCTGTTTGAAATCATCTTTATAGACTGGGACGCATCACTGTGGAAACGTCTGCCCGGCCGCCGCTGTCACTCCTGGACAGCGGAGCCAGCGCAACGGAGAAGTGATTGCTTACACACATGGCAAACATTAATCACACACCCTCACAAACACACACACACACACCAACAGCTCAGCAGGGAGAGCGTCGGGAAGAAATCCGGAGGATAAGGAGAAATGGAGAGTGAGGCACGGAAGGAAAAAAGGTACTTTAACAAAAGGGAGGGCACGAATGCTGCAAGCAATGCTAATATCTCGCCTTTTACCGCAGCTTGGCTCAGACAAGCCTTAGTAGCAAAGATTTCAGAGCCCTGTCATAACAGCGGACCTGGGCCTGCGCTAATGCCTTTACATTAAACACCGTGTTCAACAAGGTCAGAATATGTACGAGCGGGGGACAATGATTAATCACACTAAATGGATTATGGACCTCTAATTTTCATACGTCCACTGAATAGAAGCTAATTGAACGCAGTGCAGATAACATATGAGGCAAGACTGTAATAAGAATGAGCCTCCGAGCAAAGCAAATTGATCGCTATTATGAAACAATATGGAGTAATGGCGAAAATCAGTTTTTTTTTTCCTTTTATCGGTGAACGAGGGTTTAATTCTAAACCACAAATAAACAAAAGTGCATGACTGTGTTCTGGTCTTGCTGTTACATTCGTAGGTTTCGGATTCAGATATCTGTGTAATTGACTTTCACGGTAAAGCGATGCTTAATTAATGGGAATTCTGTTGTGCGTTTGTGGTGTTTATGGACCTTGACGAGAAGGATCGATATCCAAGCACATGGAGGCTCTGCTGAGGAGCTGAGGAGAAGAAATATACTCTACACAAGTATGCAGACAACACATTGAAATGGGCCACACATTGAAATGAATGATGTTTTAACTGAAAAACTGAGTTAATAATGTTACATTTTTAAATATTAGCAGCCTTGGTAAGTAGTGGGCAAAAAAACGTTGACGTACTAAGATGAATCAAACTAAATAATACATTAATAATAGCTATAAGCTAATAATAAAAAAGCTAAAGATTGCAAACACTACAATTTTAATCAAAATCAAGATTAAAATACAAACAAAAATTAATACTATAATAGACTATATTTTAGAAAAAATTATGTACCTGATCTATATCCAAATAAATCATATTTACAAATAGAAATTAGAGTTGAAGTGATTTGAACATATAGTTTATTTAATAGTTAGAATAGGTATACCTATTATTAAATAACTGCGAAAGCTGAACAATCAATTAAAATCCGATGAAATAATCAATGATTCGCTGATGAATAATTCATAGTAATATTAATCGATTATCAAAATAATTGCATGTTGCAGACCCAAGATACACATAACAAACACATAAAGAAAATTAACAAAACATTAAAAGTATAACAGATTCAATTTTGTAGGTAATGTTGAGTACTTCTCTATTTGGCCACATTTTCAGTTCATTTTCATTTTTGGGTGAACTATCCCTTCAAATTGTAGTTATGTCTTTTAGATCATAGTAAACGCAACAAAATCTACCAGTTCTCGTAATAAAAATGTGGTATTGGTGCGTCCAATACTTTTTAAAACAAGTAACGGGACCCTATTCACAGAACAAGATGCCACATACACCCCCACACACACACTGCTCATGGGCAAACAAACGTAACCAAAACAACATGAGCGAAACTTCTACATGAAAATTTTTGTCGAAACAAAGTGATCAAAACCTAGTCTGAGAAGCACAACTCCGAAACTCGACTCCTGTTCCCTGACCACGGTGCCCACGCAGACACATTCAGTAGGCCACCGTCTCATAGCCGGCAACGATGGTGGAGAGAAATACATATTTAAAGCGATTCACTGTCTTGACTTTCCATCATCCATCAAATTACCGCGGGCTTTTTCGCGGTACGAGAAAAATTGTGTGTTGACGCGTTATTCCGCCCTGTTATCTGAGTGTGTTCCCAACCTGTCACATGAGAACTCTGAGTCACCGATGCTGCACACAATATAGTGGCCCTAATTACAGATGTCGCCCATTTCTTTCTGTCAAACGAAGCTGAAGAAACATCCCCACTTGCTTCGTTTACACGCTGTTCTGGGACCAGCTGTATTTATCCAAAACCTTCAAATATTATAAGAGCTTTTGCTATGGCAAGCTGTTTTACAGTTTAATCTCGTACTATTGTCTATTGTCATGCCTATATTTTCCATTAAGTATTCTAACATGAAAAAATACTATAGTAATTTATAGTAGATACCATCGTGTTTTTGAACCATACTAAAGTGTATTATATTGTACATATATACTGTAGTAGTCTTTGTTAATGAATGCTTCATCATACTGGAGTAGTAGTAGTGGACTTATGAACTGTATTAAATGCTGTATTATATTGTTGTTTTTACTACAGTAAACTGTAGTGTATTGTAGTATATTATACTCTATAGTCATATAAAGCTACAGTCAGTGTTGCCAGATATAGCTGAATTTTTCCAGCCTAAAAGCTGTCCAACCCCCCCCCCCCCCAAAATGCACAAAAAAATACCCCAAATAATAAATTAATATTTTATTTAATTTTAATGTATTTAAATTAACTTAGTTACTTCACCTCCTCTTGTGGGTGGGCCCCACACGGTTTGCGCTAAGCACTGGTCGCTATGGAGTAGGAGCACACAGTTATGTTTTGTTAAATAAGTTGCATATAAAATTTACATTTCAAAACCACCACAATTCTGTCAACCCACCAATGCCATTTTTTTACATTTTTTTTAAATCTTACATGTTTACTAGTCATTTTTTGAGGTAAATTGCAGATAGACAGCAGAAAAATGTAATATATAGGCAAATTAAATAAAATTGTTGATCATTAATTTATTAATTGGCAACCAACTCAACTTTTTTTCATCCATGTGGACATTAAAGTCATCTGTTTCTGATTCATCTGTCTGAAATTATCATTTCAACTGCAGTACCTGCTCATTTAGACTTAACTTATTTTTAAGTTTTCACCTCTTATTAGACAGAACAGTTGAGTAAATAGACAGGAAAATTGGCAAAGGCCCTTGACCCAGGAATCGAACTTGGATCCCCGTGAACACCTCAGTGCTATATCTCTGCACACTTGACCTCTAGGCTAGTGACACTGATACCGAGTTATTTTTTGAATGTGCACGCAAAGTTATTGGTCACCAATGCATACATCGACACACTCAGACTCTCTCTGTGCCTTGCTCGATCACACTCCTCTGTGGCGATGACAGCGAATGGTTAAAAAAAACTCTGGCTGTTTCTCAATATGCGCTCTTAAGCATTCTTGCATCCTTGTATACTTGTGTAACATCATCATCAGCCGCCGAAGATCAGTTCCAATACTCAAGACCTGCAAAAACGGAGGACCCATGACAGAACCCTGATGTGTTCTTCATATCGAGGATGCATTACATGCAGATCTGAGCACCGACGTCACTCTTGTAGTCCCAGAAGTCATTGTGGCTAAATAAAGGAGGTGGGAAGCGCAGCATTTTATGTAGATTTACTAACGTAAACATTAACATGAACATCTTAATAAAGGCATGAACACATTAAGGGTGTTCATTTGCTGATATTCATATTAAAATCAGTTTCATTTGTATTGAGCAAAGTATACTTGTAAGGATTTTGTGCATGTTATATAAATATTGAAAAGGAATGAATGTATCAGCAGCATGAAAACAGATCTTGGCACGTTTCATTGATGAAATGTTAAAATGGCTTGCCATACTCATTCAACACTGACCTCAGATCAGACAGAAACGTGCGCCAGCTCCCGAGGGCAGCTGACTGGATCTTTTCTTTTCCTCCGGCTCCAGATCAGCGGCGTTCCGCCTGAATGGCTCCAGGATTGGTGTGGATTTTTCATTATTCCATGGCTCCTGTGGCGAAGTGACAGTCTCGCAATTTCTCAAGCCCACGGACGGTGCTGAAGATAAAAAAAACCCAGAAATGTGTGGACAGAGAATGGAATTAAAAAAGAGAGAGAAAATGAGAGAGGGATGTGACAATATCTTAGTGAAAGGTGGACTGTGATATGTGCTCATCAGGTACCATTAGACTGTGTTGATACTGCCCAATAGAGCAGCAGAAGTGCTTGATGTGTGCCATTTCATATTAGTAATATGCCCAAATAAAAGGGCTCCGTGTGGGTTAGGTTTCGAATACACTGTAGGGACCAAAACTCCCTGCAAGCCTAGCAGAATCTGAAATTACTTACAGTCCATTTGAGGAGCAGTCAAGGAAAACAGCATCCAGTAATTAGGCCTGCCAATCAGTTCAAATGCATTCAAGATCTGTATACTGTTCTCGCATTCTGGTTCCATTTGGACTCAAAGAATTGATGTTTAATTGCAAAGTACAAAAACCTACACTGACTGGTCACATTGTTAGGTACATTTGTTCATAAAGAATGCTCAGTTCCACACAATACATTTGTGTTGGGACAACATGAAGGAATTACATTAACTTAAGTGGATTGAACATAAAACAATTATGTTGTCCCTGACATAACCCAAGAATTGTGTTGTTTCAGTTCATTTTAAATAAGTAGTTTAAACAAACAGCAAATGTCATTTTTTAGAGTGTGCTTGTTATTGTAAATATCTAATCAGCCAATCGCAACGCAGAAACACGGTGCAGGATCTGCTGAAATCAAGCTGAGCATTGGAATGAGGAAGATAGAACATTTTAGTTATTCTGGTTGTTGGTTGGATTGGAGTGAGTATTTCAGAAACTGCGGAAACACTGGGATATTCACACACAACCATCAATGACGGGCGACACAGTGGCTCATTGGTTAGAACTGTCGCCTCACAGCAAGAAGGTCGCTGGTTGGAGTCCTGACTGGGTCAGTTGGCGTTTTTGTGTGGAGTTTGCATGTTCTCTATGTTTTGGTGTGGGTTTCCTCTGGGTGCTCTGGTTTCCCCCACAATCCAAAGACATGCTGTCAGGTTCTGTTGTTGTGTTCCATGTGCTTCTGTTGTCATGTGATTCATTTGTTCTGTTTTCCCGCCGTTTGTGAATGTTCATTTGTATCACCTGTGTTCCTCCCCTGTGTATCATTAGTCCCATTAGCCCCCTTGTATTTATACCCCTCAGTTTGTTTCTTTCGTTGTCAGGTATTGTATTGTTTATGCATCGATGTATTAGCATTGCGTTGATGTATTGTATTGTCTACGTGTCGTTTGTCCATGCTGTCTTCACCCCATGTCCTCCCAGAGTTTCCTGTATCATCCAGTGCTGTTTTTGTTAATAAATTCGTGTTTCGTCAAATCTCGTGTTCCTGTGCCTTCATGTCCCCAGTCGAGCGTGACACATGCGTTATAGGTGAATTGAATAAACTAAATTGGCCGTAGTGTATGTGTGTGCATGTGAGAGTGTATGAGTGTAAGAGCATGCACTGTGTAAAACATATGCTGGATAAGTTGGTGGTTCATTCCGCTGTGGTAACCTCTGATGAATAAAGGGACTAAGGCAAAGGAAAATGAATGAATGAATAAACCATCAATGACCAAACTGGCTACAGCAGTATATATTTGTGATTTGGGGTGTTTTTTACATCTTTTTGCACTCCATACATACCAGCTGTAATTTCCTGTCATGTAACATTTTTTATGGACATATTTCTTTTTCAAATTATTAAAAAATAAAGATTTTTTTCAATGATGTTCCTTTTGAAGGCTTTAACTACCGTGGAACCTTCAAATTACACATTATATTGGACAAAATGATCAAAACATTCATCCGACTATTACAAATTGGTTGTGTTCAACTAATCATTCATTGGAAGCCCAAATTATGCAGCAATACTGTAAAAAAGCACCTTCTTGAGCCAACCAATTACACAGTTCCATGAAGTTTACATGCCAAACTCCAAATTGACATCACACCAGTTCATTCAGCTGAGGCAAGAAAAGAAAAAGAGTCAAATCACATCAATTCAAAATTCATGAAAATATGAATCCTAAAGCAGATTGGAATCCTCGATAGCTGTTTCACCTTCACTATGGTTTACACATCTGCCATAACGACACAAATAATGTCAGAAGCCCTGAAGCTCTTTTGCACTGTGTGTGTGTGTGTCTGTGTGTGTGTGTGTGTGTGTGTGTGTGTGTGTGTGTGTGTGTGTGTGTGTGTGTGTGTGTGTGTGTGTGTGTGTGTGTGTGTGTGTGTGTGTTAGCAGGAGCTGTCTAGGGAGATTAAGTTCCTCTCAGCAGGCGTGTATTTAGTGATGTCAGCAACCCTCCACATCACACACACAAACACATACACACACACACACACTTATGGAGAAATTAAAGCAAGTGGTGAGAGCTGTGGCCGCTTTCTTCACATACAGCCAATGTTTTTTTCTTTTTTATAAATCGCCAAGCCTCTTTTAAAGGGACAGTTGTTTGAGTTTCTTTTTAAAACCCAGAAGAAGATATTTTGAAGAATGTTGACTTCCATAGAAAAAAAATCTACAGAGCTCAGTGGTTTCAGACATTATTTAAATATCTTCTTTTGTGTTCAACAGAAGAGAGAAACTCAAATAGGTTCGGAAGGAGTTGAGGACGAGTACATTTTAAATGATTTCCCTTTTCACGCCATTATTTACTTTTATAAAGGGTTAAAGTTGATCAACAAGTGTAAATCTTGTCATGATTTCATTCCAAACTCATAATACTTCCATTATGTTCGCTGATCGATGTTCATATGTGAATAAAAGCCTAAATTAAATCTGCTCATCATTTAAAATGATCGTGTCTCATCAGAACACTTAATTCATTTCTTTTAAATGTCTTTATGAATGTTTTGGGGTGAATAGTGGGACAAAAATCTCTTGGATTTTATGAAAAATGTGTTCATTTGCGTTCCGAAGATGAACTAAATCTAATGGCTTTATAATGACATGAGGGTGAGTAAATGATGACAGAATGTTCAGTTTTGGGAGTACAAACTCTTTAACGTTGAATAATATTTTCTGGTGCAAACTCAAAGGCCAAGATTACAAATCAGCCTATAGGTATTGTGGTCTTGTTTTCCTGTGAAAATCTATAAACGTGTTTAAAACAGGATTCATATACAAGAGTTAACAGAAGATCTGTTTTTAAAAATGATATAATTGTAATGTTTCTTAAGAGACAAATCAGCAAATTAAAGTGAAGGATCATGTGGCACTAAAGACTGCAGTAACAATGTGGAAAATGTATTCAGATTTAGTATCAAAGGGATAAATGCTATTTTAAATTGTAAAATTATTTCGCAATACTGCATTTATAAATATCAACTAAATACATGTTTTGGGAGTATAAGAGAGGGTTAATTTACAGCAAAAATAGAGCTTTTTTTTCCAAACAATTATGTAAGGTAATGCTTTTTGGGGGCTAAAATTACACTTGTACCCTGTAAAATGCTGGGTTCCACACAATTCCTTTATGTAGTCCCAACACAAATCAATTAAGTTCATTGTTTTGGTCCAAGTGGATTGAACATAAACAATCGCCCCCAAAAAACGTTTAAAAAATGGTGTAGTATTAACTCATTTAAAATAAGTAGTTTGAACAAGCAGCAAAAGTCATGTTTTGAGTGTAAGTAACATTTATGAGTTGTTCACGCTACAGTGGTCCCACACTATAACGCGGTTCACCTTTCGCAGCCTCACAGTTTCGCAGATTTGTTTTGTGCTATTTGACATGCTTTTTTTTACAGCGCATTGTGTTCTGTGTCCTGATTGGCTGTAGACTATTGTCAATCAATCTCCTCAGTGTTTCTTGGACAGTACAGAATGCGTTCAGCTTGCCAAATTAACATAAATCTTTGATTCCTAGCAGTGTGAGTTCCAACAAGGATGCAAAAAGGGTTGTAACTGTCTGCAGCAAGACCATTGTAAAGGTGGTACGCACACCGGATGTGCCGTTCCACGACGCGCCATGCAGCGCCATGCAAACATAGGTTTATATCAGGGTACACACACCAGCGCTGCAAGTCGGCGGCTGTCTGCGGTGCAGGTGCAGAACTCAGGACACTGTTCATATTTCTGCCGCGTCACAGAGGGTCATCTGAATAATTTCATTTTAAATAACATGCAGATGTGCACGTCCGGTGTATGTTACTTCCAACTGTCATGTGCGCAGTGTGGCGTATCCAGTATCCAGAGTCTGCTTTAGCTTTGTGGATCAGTGACTGCAGGAAAAAGAACATTACGCTGAATGCCAACATTATCTGCAAAAAGCTTTATGAACCTTTTGCTGACAGCGATGAATGTTTGCGCCTGACAACAGGTTTTGATCTTTGGTTTCATTCTATAATACTGGACTTATTTTTCTAGGAAAGTTTGAACTTTGAGAAACGAGAGAAAAGTGTGAAAGTTAATGCCTGTCTGAGAAAAGTGTATTAAGTGTGCAGTGAGGGGTTTTACAGCCTTTAAACAACTGTAAAAAATAAAGCGGACTACTTTGCGGATTTTCGTCTATTGCGGGTTATTTTTAGAAGTAACTCCCGATAGCGATATCACTATCAACACTGTCAATTTAAAACAAAATCATGAAAAAGTAGTTTACACAGAGGCTGCATCAGAAATCACATACTACATAGTATGTTAAAAGCAGTACACGAGCCGAGTAGTATGTCCGAATTCATAGTATTGGAAAAACTGTATGCGCGAAGTACCCAAATGACCTACTACAAATGTCGGATGTAGTACGTCCGAGTTACATTTATACAACTCACATTAATACTTTATAGAACATACTTTTCAAATGTACTATAGTACATACATAATTAGTAGGCAACATCGGACGCAGCCAGCGAGTAAAATGGTATAATTTTCAAAAACCTGGATCAAAACAACCATGTATGACTACAGGACTGCATGTGCGCAGACATACAGTGTTACTTCACAAAGTGACATCGCCACCTATTGGCCTGGCATGCAAAATACAGTGTTGTTTAACCTTGTTGTTAAACTAAAAAAAAAAAAATTCTATTTCCAGTGCATGATTGTTGTGTACAACCCACCCTTATTCTCTTTCTGTTTTCGCTGTAAAATGCATCATTACTTTAAACAGTCAAATAAAACATATTAATATATAAATATAACAAGGCAAGAAATTAATTCATACCAGATTTCCGGCAGCTTCTCTCTATCTCCTCCAGAAGGACCTCTCGTCTGAGTTCACGGGTGATTAGCTGGTCCTGTTTTCCAAACCGGCACTTTAGGAGAGTTAAATGGGTTGTGCTGGCCCTCGCTAACAGGGTTCCGCTCTGAAAGCTCAGGCTCCGCAGGACAACACCGGCCTCTGGAGCCTCAGAGGACCCGCATGCTCATCCTAGTGAGAAAAACAAACAAAAAACGACCCTCTCCTCTCCATTTTAATGAGCTCACAATTCAGTCTGCGGGAGGTTTTATACTTCTCTACATTTATGGGTAGATTTCAATTAAATTCAATGTGATAAAACCCACGCCAACATGGGGAGAACATGCAAACTCCACACAGAAATGCCAACTGACCCAACTGACACATTCATTCATTCATTCATTCATTCATTTTCTTTTCGGCTTAGTCCCTTTATTAATCTGGGGTCGCCACAGCGGAATGAACCGCCAACTTATCCAGCATATGTTTTACGCAGCGGATGCCCTTCCAGCTGCAACCCAGTACTGGGAAACATCCATACACACCCATTCACACACATACACTACGGACAATTTAGCCTACCCAATTCACCTATAGCACATGTCTTTGGACTGTGGGGGAAACCGGAGCACCCAGAGGAAACCCACGCCAACACGGGGAGAACATGCAAACTCCACACAGAAATGCCAACTGACCCAACTGACACATGAAAAGAGAAACACAACTTGTAATAAGGAATAAAGAACCACTACAATAATTTAATTTTTTTTGGATTTTGATATGTGGCAGCTCCATCAAGGGTTGCATGCTGAATGTGCTGTTATAGCCTGGAAATCAAATGTTGTCAGGGCTTTGAGAAAATCGCTTTGTTACTTTCGTCCCACCTTACCTTCATCCCCCACTCTCCCCTAAATGTAACATACTTAAATTGTAACAATTTTCAGATGTTTTTTGAACCAAATGTACTTGTTGTTATTGTCATTTAATTATTTGTTCATTGTACACTATGCATTTGTTTGGTAATAATATTGTTTTATGGTGCTGCTCTATATGCCTTTGAGTTGCCCCTTGGGTACAAATATTTTTTCTTTTTAAATTGAATTGAATTGAGCAAATGCAAAAATGAAAAGCCCTCCACTTGTTTCTGTCTTATTTTGAACACAAAGGAAGACATTTTGAAGAATGTTGAGGAAAAACTCCCATTGACTTCCATAGTATTTTTTGTTGTTGTTGTTGTTCCTACTGTTCATGTCAATGTTTTTTCCAACGTTCCTCAATATATCTTGTTTTGTGATCAACAGAATAAAGAAATTCCTAAAAGTTTAGAATCACTTGAGTAAATGAAGCGTCATTTTTAAATTCGGGGTGAACTATTCCTTTAAAAACATTAATTATGATATATTACAATCAGGTTTGCCAGGTGAAAGTGTGAACGCGAAGAGGATTGAGATTAAAAAAGCTGAACCAAAATCTATATTTCAACATACAATAATACTTTTAAAGCATTAAGGAAATGTGCTAGAGTATATTTATTCATGTAAAACAAGTGCTGTTAATAAGAATCCAATTAAACCTTTAATCATTATTTGTTTAACACACAACACCCTTGAGAGTCATTTCTATGGCTCAATATTTATCCCTCATTTTCTAATCAAGTTGTTTTAATTACACATTGCTCTATCTAATATCTCGGAAATGCATCATATTACAGGAATAAACTGGGCTGGAAATGTTGCTTCACGTAAACCACATAAAAAATCCTCGAATATCCCAAAATGTCTCTTCGCATTTAAGAGTGCAGTCGAGGCGCTTCGCAATAAAAGATGCCAATAAAGCCCATAACGTGACATTGTCATATTCCCGTTTAGCCTCCAGCTACACTCCATTGTGCCACAATGTCCGGACTGATAAGATTGGGGTGAAATGAGAGTATGAGGCAAAACATAAACCTTTTCAGAACTGATCTCTAATTAGATTTATCACTCGCATGTTTTTACAAGATTGCATCTCTAGTTCAAGAACATAATAATAATAATAATATATATTTAAAAATCTGGAATATCGCATTTAATATCTAAGTAAATGAGAGGAAATGATACATGGAGGATGGAAACGAAGAGGGGGGAAAGAAGGTGAGATACTATCTTTCATTTGAACTAGGATGAATATTGCATTGGTTTGTGAGAATGATGTGTGTTAATGGTGTTAAGTGTGTGTGTGTGTGTGTGTGTGTGTGGTCTGTGTTATTTTTTCATAACATAGCCAAAGTACATTTTTTGCTTAGAACGTCTATGAATAAATCCTGCCCTGTACATATACTGTATTTACCAAATTCTGGAGACAATTTTGCACCTAAAAGCAAGTAAAAACTGACAAAAACATCCCATTGGAGATGTCCTCCTTTGTGAAACTGGTATAAAATGTTATCAAAGTTAATAAAGCAGACAAAGGTTTTTGTAGATGTTGTTTTCTGAAATTGTAAAAGAGCAGGTTTGTTCTGTAGACAATTGAAAAAAAATATTGCTCAAGGGGGCTAATAATATTGACCTTAAAATAGTTTTTAAAAATTCAAAACTTCCTCCAGAGGAAAAAATATTATAGGAAATACTGTGAAAAATTCCTTGCTCTGTTAAACATTGTTTGGGAAATATTTGAAAAAGAAAAAACTATTTACAGGAGGGCGACTCCTTTTGACTTCAACTGTACGTACAGTGCTCAGCATAATTGAGTGCACCCCATTTTGAAAATGAATATTTGTATCCATTTCTAAGTGAATATAGGCGATGTATTTTGGTGCATTTAAACAAAACAGATTTACTAAACAGATATATTTATTACAATAATATTTTAGTCACTAAACATATTTAGAAATTGAAAGATAAAACAATTAAATTCAAGCAAAATATTTCCAAACAATTACAAACTGCAAAATTTTCTTGATTTTTCCTCTTTTTAAAAATTTTATTTAATATTTTTCTATAACGCAGCACAGTGGCGCAGTGGGTAGCACAATTGCCTCACAGCAAGAAGGTCGCTGGTTCGAGCCCCGGCTGGGTCCTCTGGGTGCTCCGGTTTCCCCCACAGTCCAAAAACATGCAGTATAGGTGAATTGGGTAAGCTAAATTGTCCGTAGTGTATGTGTGTGAATGAGTGTATGGATGTTTCCCAGTAATGTGTTGCAGCTGGAAGGGCATCCACTGTGTAAAACATATGCTGGATAAGTTGGCGGTTCATTCCCCAGATTAATAAAGGGACTAAGCTGAAAAGAAAATGAATGAATGAATGAATTTTTCTACAACATAAATTTGGGTGTAGTTTTTGGATCATTATCGTAAGTTATTTTGTTAGATAAGCTCCAGATTTGGCTTCAGTACTGACTAATCTAATGTATATGCACAAGTATAATATTGTATAGCTTCCTATTAAAAATATTAATATAAAAGATAGATTTTCCTAGAGATGGGTTGCAGCTGGAAGGGCATCCGCTGCGTAAAACATATGCTGGATAAGTTGGTGGTTCATTCCGCTGTGGCGACCCCAGATTAATAAAGGGACTAAGCCGAAATGAAAATGAATGAATGAATAAAAGAGCACTGTATATAAAAACAATACAAGTGTATGTATAATGTCTCCATTTATATCGAAATAAAGTGTGTGTGTGTGTGTGTGTGTGTGTGTGTGTGTGTGTGTGTGTG
>CAIGQW010054212.1:4690698-4711752 GCA_903798125.1 Danio choprae | reverse complement strand
GCTAATTAATAAATAAATTGTTTGATATTTGGTTATATAATGCTAATCGATAAATAAATTGTTTGATATTTGGCTATATAATGCTAATAAATAAAACAATTGTTTGATATTTGGCTATATAATGCTAATAAATAAAACAATAGTTTGATATTTGTATATATAATGCATAAATAAATAGTTTGATATCTGAATAAATAAACAAATAAATAAATACATACATAAACATACAAACAAAGCACTGGGTTTGGTATTTGTCGTACAATAAATATGCATAATATAGTCAGTTAAGCTGAATTTGACCAGAGAATCAGTTCGACTTAAGAATGAATCATTTAGACAAGTTTTGTTCTGGTTTAACAACTAATTGAAACAAAACTGGCATCTTAGAACAGTTTATTTATATATCATTAAAGACTTAAAAGTTGAACACTCAACCAATTTAACTCTAGAGTAAAACAAACTGCCTCTATACCAAACAATTTCAACTATTTGTTGCCCAGATTGAAGTTATACAGATCTGAAAAGAAGAACTCAGTAATTTTAGATTCACTATTAAACGCTCTCTGGGGTTACTATATATTAAACCTTATAGCTGGGTCTGAGCAAGAGGCTGTTAAAGTTTGGTTTCATGTTAGTCCTCTATCTGAGCTGAGTGCGGTGTTTGTCGAGGAGGGTTAAGGGGAGAGACGACTTCTAATTACATTTAGCTTCATTAGCCGGCCCGGTGACTCTCCCGCACCATCAAGTTAATGTATGTGGCCCTTCAGCATCGGGAAGGGAAAATGGATTTGCACTGCATTAGTTGATGAAATGTATAAATTACATTACAAGCCACAATGTGAGCTTAATGTCACTCACTCAGCCAGGGGGAGGGCTTTCAGAAGACTCCGCCCACAGAAGACACTGAACACGCCCACTGGGCAATAATGATTTCAAGAACTGAGGACAAAAAACTGACAATAGAGCAACAAGGAGCTAATAAATTCTTGATGCGGTGGCGCAGTGGGTAGCACAATCGCCTCACAGCAAGAAGGTCGCTGGTTCGAGCCTCGGCTGGGTCAGTTGGCATTTCTGTGTGGAGTTTGCATGTTCTCCCCGTGTTCGCGTGGGTTTCCTCCGAGTGCTCCGATTTCCCCCACAAGTCCAAAGACATGTGCTACAGGTAAATTGGGTAAGCTAAAATTGTCTGTAGTGTATGTGTGTGAATGAGAGTGTATGTATGTTTCCCAGTGATGGGTTTCGGCTGGAAGGGACTAAGCCGAAAAAGAAAATGAATGAAAGAAAAGCCAGACTTTTTTCAATCATAGTATATAATTATAAATTCAATTTTATCCACAATTATTATACTGATATTTTAAATTAATTATAATATTAACCTTAACATAAAAATAAAGTAAATAATACACTTAAAGGTTAAAGAACATTAAAACTGATCAAAAGTGACAATAAAAAAAGTTTATAATGTTACAAAAGATTTGCATTAAAATAAATGCTGATTTTAACTTCATGTTAATCAATAAATCTTAAATAAATGAATGCTTTCCACAACAAAGGAGAGCAACTGTTTACAGCACTGACAATAACATTATTAATACATATCTTTTCAGTGTTTTCAATCGTTTTACCACCACTAAAATACAATTTATAAAATATTTAAAAACAAAAAGGCTACATTAAATTGCTAAATTTCACAAGTATATTGTAAAAAAATTATTATAAAAAAACAAGGAAATAAAACAATAAAATAAAATCACTTTATTTCAATCATAGTATATAATTATCAATTCAATATCAATTATCAATCATTATAATCAAATATACACTCCACTATTCTAGAATTGCCCCCAAAACCAGAAATAAACAAACACACAAACAGACAGACTACATATAGAATATTTTCTTTGAGCAAACCACCCGTCCCATTATAGCAGCCATTAATGATGGACTGTCAACGACCAACGACTGCAAATTTAGAGTGTTCTGACTAGAGGGCGTGAAAGACGACTATTTAAAGATCTTTCAAAGCATCAAAACCACTCCGACTTCACGTTACAGTCAAAAGCCACTCAGAGACAGAAAACATTCAAAACTACACAGACGTCTGAAAAATCACAGGACCTGTGACGCCGTCAAGGTGAAAACAAGGAGTATACAGAAGGAAAAACATTCATCTTGCTCTCTCTACAACTTTTTTTCAACAACATTCTGCCAATGTGCGACTTTACAGTATGTTAGATTGGCATGTGATTAAGAGTTTTAATGTATTAATCGATTGTTTGTAGCAATATCGGCCGATACTGATATGATAACCAATCATTTAGCATTAGTATTTATCTTGATGCTTCAATCAGCAACACATTTAATGAGTTTCGATGCATTAAACTCATTCATTTTCCTTCCGCTTATTCCCTTATTTATCAGGGGTTGCCACAGCGGAATGAACTGCCAACTATTCCAGCATATGTTTACGCAGTGGATGCCCTTTCAGCCGCAACCCAGTACTGACAAACACCCATACACACTCGCATTCGCTACTGCCAATTTAGTTCATCCAATTCACCTATAGCGTATGTCTTTGGACTGTGGGGGAAACTGGAGCACCCGGAGGGCCCAGCAGGGACTCGAACCAGCGGCCTTCCAGCTGTGAGGCGGCAGTGCTAACCACTGAGCCACCGTGCCACCCATGTATATAATTATAAATTATAGAAATAAAAAAGGAATATTCCTACTGAAGACTATTAATGCTGAAAATTCACATTTGCAAGGCTTTCATGAGGTAAATAAAACGTGTTATGTAACATACTGTAGAGTGCTTTCTCAACGCATCATCAGTCGGCCATATTGGAAAACACCCACCGAACACCACTGAACCAAACAAAACGTGCATATTTTGCTGATCTCTGCTGAGGAAAATGATAAATTGTCATCATGTTTTGGCCTTTACTAATCGGCTGGACTGGAAAATAAAAACATTTGTACTAAAGACGACCAAACGATACAAACAAATCAAGCAGAAGAAAGCCTGCTAACTCCATTTGGTCAATACATTACACCTTTTTCTGCTTACTAAGTCCTATGATTTAGCAGCTTACACACATTTTTCAACGCTTTAGCAGAATTTTTTATTCATTCATTCATTCATTTTCTTTTCGGCTTAGTCCCTTTATTAATCTGGGGTCGCCACAGCAGAATGAACCGCCAACTTATCCAGCATATGTTTTACGCAGCGGATGCCCTTCCAGCTGCAACCCATCACTGGGAAACACCCACACATACCCATTCACACACGTACACTACAGACAATTTAGCTTACCCAATTCACCTATACTGCATGTCTTTGGACTTGTGGGGGAAATCGGAGCACCCAAAGGAAACCCACGCCAACACGGGGAGAACATGCAAACTCCACACAGATACGCCAACTGACCCAGCCGGGGCTCGAACCAGCGACCTTCTTGTTGTGAGGCAATCGTGCTACTCACTGCGCCACCGTGCTGCCCAGAATTTTTTTAAATAAGTAAATAAATAATAAATAAATAAATAAATAAATAGCAGAAAAACACATTCAGTACTAGATTACTGTGCAATCAATGCTGTTTTTTTTACATTAGAGTATGTAACATGCATACATTGCATTCAAATGTAAAAATGTGAACCAGAAAAGGTTGTTTTTAACAGTGTTAATATTTACAATTAAAATAAGGGCGAAAAATGATTGTTACATATGGCTGCAAACAAACAGAAACATCACAGGTCCAATGCGCAAGTAACATGATTGAAAATATGATGAAAAAATGTTTTTATTTTTTGGATTCATAGGTCCCCACCAATGTCAAGAGCAAATCTATGACCTTTTCCAGATCTGATGATCAGGGGCCTAATATTTGCATGAAAGGGACAGTTTTGACATGACTGACTCACTACATAGTTTTCAATTGAAGACACACTCTCTCCACTCTGTATGCGCCAAATGCTTTCCTAACGATGCTCCATGTCATCTTCCAGTTCTTAGTTCTGAGCTTCACACAGACATTTTCATTAACGAAATTAACAGTAGTTTTTAGGACAGTATTATATGTAAATTAGGCAAGCTTATTTCACAATATTACATAAAAATATCAGAAAACACCCACATACACATGCCCATAGACTTTTGTGCATCAAAACGTGGCTGAAAGTAAACCAAACAGACATACGAAATTATTCGCCCGACTGTGAATTTTATTTCTTTTTCCAAATATTTCCCAAATGATAATTAACAGAGCAAGGACTTTTTCACAGTATTTCCGATAATATTTTTTCTTCTGGAGAAAGTCTTATTTATTTTATTTCGGCTAGAATAAAAGTTTTTTTATACCATTTTAAGGTCAATATTATTAGCCCCCTTATGCAATATTTGTGTATTGTCTACAGAACAAACCATCGTTATACAATGACTTGCCTAATTACCCTAACTTTCCCTGATTAACCTAGTTAAGTGTAAATGGCAATGACCAATCTGACTGAACATTACTCATCTTAATACCAGATCTTGTGTGATGCTTTATGTCAATATTGACCAAAATCCCTGAGAAATCATACTGAATCTACACCATGAAAAATCGAGCGTGAACCTACTATAGCAAGCTGTACCTAATAAAGTGGCCAGTAAACAAAACAATGACAAGAAAATTGTATGTTGTTCTTGGCGCTAAAGCTCACCAGAGCAGAGATGAACACTGACATGCATCATGTAATCGGCTGACGGTCTGCGAAAATCACCGTAAAGACGAAGACGCCGCGAATGCACAAACACATCACAATGAGCCACCTGAGAGAATGAGAGATTACTGAAAGGGCTTGCAGTTGAGAGGGAAATATAGTAAAGTCAGAGGATGAACAGCGTGCACACAGTAGAAGATTAATGCAATGAGTAATTGAATCAGTCAAAACAGAGCTATCAAACACACAGATGGTGAAAATCAAAAGCATATGTGGAAGGAAAATTAGGGTTATTCTTTATGTTCCTGTATTTTAGTGTTACTGTATATATACATATATATTGTCATTTATCAGTGCAAATTCTCACATTAAGGTAAGTTAGATTTTAGCAGTCAAAAGCTGATGTCTTAACAGTTTTACTTGCATGGAATACTTGACACCCGTTGACATCCCGCTTCAAATCCCATCATTATTTAACCAATTTACTCGATTACTAGCCCTAAATTGCTCCTGTCCCATCTTTTTTGGGCATGTGTTGCAGGGCTGAATGACAGGAAAGGATGTATATTTACAAGTGAAATGAAGTTGACCAAACAAAACATGAACAAAACAATATTCCGTGTTCATATTGTCTGCAATGAAATACATTCATTCATTTTCTTTTCAGCTTAGTCCCTCCATCAATCCGGGGTCGCCACAGCGGAATGAACCGCCAACTTATCCAGCATATGTTTTACGCAGCGGATGCCCTTCCAGCTGCAACCCATCACTGGGAAACATCCACACACACTCATTCACACACACATATACACTACGGACAATTTAGCTTACCCAATTCACCCGTACCGCATGTGTTTGGAATTGTGGGGGAAACCGGAGTACCCGGAGGAAACCCACGCAAACATGGGGAGAACATGCAAACTCCACACAGAAATGCCAACTGACCCAGCCGGGGCTCGAACCAGTGACCTTCTTGCTGTGAGGCCATTGTGCTACCCACTGCGCCACCGTGCTGCCCCACAATGAATACAAGTCAAAGTAAATTTAGAAATCACTACTTTCTTTTTTTTATTTGCATTTTCTATACTGTCCCAACTTTTCCTGATGTATATACACTCACCGGTCACTTTATTAGGACCCACTTTTGCCTTCAAAACTGCCTTAATCCTTCGTGGCATAGATTCAACAAGGTACTGGAAATATTCCTCAGAGATTTTGGTCCATATTGATATGACAGCATCACGCAGTTCTTGCAGATTTGTTGGCTGCACATCCATGATGCGAATCTCTCGTTTCACCACATCCCAAATGTGCTCTATTGGATTGAGATCTGGTGACTGTGGAGGCCATTTGAGTACAGTGAACACATTGTCAAGTTCAAGAAACCAGTCTAAGATGATTCACGCTTTATGACATGGCATGTTATCCTGCTGGAAGGAGCCATCAGAAAATGGTTGTGCATGAAAATCCCAGTAGATCAGCAGTTTCTGAAATACTCAGACCAGCCCGTTTGGCACCAACAACCATGTCACGTTCAAAGTCACTTAAATCTAATTTTAGAGGAAAGGAGTGTGTCTACAGGTGGTTTGTAAAGCGCACTCACCTGCGTGAAGCATGCTTAAAAATGCAGGATGATATAGAGCATTGTTAAAAAAGTGTCTGGTACATACGGAGTGGAGTGTCCTACAGGTGGTTTATCAAGACCACTCAACTGAAACTATGTAGTCAGTCAACCATGTCAAAACTGTCTCTTTCATGCAAATATTAGACCCCTGATCATCAGATCTGGCCACTGTCATAGATTTACTCTTGACACTGGTGTTGACCTCTTTTGTCCACTGTGATTTAAAGGGATAGTTCACCCATTGGTTGCAAACCTTTAGTTCACTCATTGGTTGCAAACCTTTATGAGTTTCTATATTCTGCTGAGCACAAACTAAGATATTTTGAAAAGAAATATGGTTACAAGTTTCCAGCTTTCTTCAAAATATCTTCCTTTGTTTTCAACAGAAGAAAGAAACTCCTAAAGGTTTAGATCAAGGTTTTCATTTTTGCGTGAACTATCCCTTTAATTACTGGTCAATTCAATAATCATTGGATATTGCTGGGGACATGTCACCTCTGTCCATGCTAATTCTATGCCTTTGTATCTGTGTATATTTTGCAATAAAAACAATCGATATCTCTAATTTCAACATTTATCATTTCTCCTCTGCACTCTCTCTAGCCTTAAAACTGACTTTCACAGTGTGGTTTCCTTGATATTCTTAGTCCTCTAAGAGATGCAAACAGAGCATCTCCCAGCACGTTCACCCTCAGTGTCAGATAGCCTTTCGTCATTGTTGTTACACTGCGCTTGTATGAAAAGAGCCACGACGCTCCAAAATTACAGCTCTGTCCCTCTCGTTCGCTTTCTCTGTCAATGCACAACATTCAGCAGCTGCTTTTTTTCCAACCCGGGGAACTCAAATCAGCAGGAAATGTGACCATCCATTGTTTGAGGGCTTTGTCTTTTCCGAACGTGTTATCAGCGTATGACACTTTCCAGATTCTGCAAAATAGGTGTATAATAGGAGCCCTGTCCAAAGACAAGACCTAAGACAATACATCTAAAATTTTGCGGCAAAATCTGCAATCATTCAAGAGTATTTGGCATGAAAGCAAGGGGGAATGTCGTTTAGATATGCTTAGTTATAATAGGAGTTAACAGTTGAATGAATCACTTAAATTAGTGATGTGTAGTTTTATCTTTTGAAGAAATAATTTACAAAAAAGAGTGGCACGGTGGCTCAGTGGTTAGCACTGTCGCCACGACTGGGCCAGTTGGCATTTCTGTGTGGAGTTTGCATGTTCTCCCCGTGTTGGCGTGGGTTTCCCCCACAGTCCAAAGACATGCGCTATAGGTGAATTGAATATACTAAATTGGCCGAAGTGTACGAGTGTGTGTGAATGTGAGAGTGTATGGGTGTTTACCAGTACTGGGTTGCGGCTGGAAGGGCATCCGCTGTGTTAAAAATATGCCGGAATAGTTGGCGGTTCATTCCGCTGTGGCGACCCCTGATAAATAAGAGACTAAGTGACAGAAATGTCTAAATGTGTTATTATACACTCACCCTCATGTCATTCCAAACCAGCGTGACATTTTCCTGATGAGACAGAGAAAAAAAGAAATAAGGCCAAAAAATCTATACAGATAAGCATATACAAAACATAAACATTTGGTTTAACCTAAAGTAATGGTGACAGAAATAATGTAGAGCAGGAAAAAATAAGAAATAATACTATTTGTTCTTCCATATGTTCATTTGACTAAATTGAGTTCCTAAAAAATGAATTGTATTAAATGTGAGATCGTATATGTATATGTCAATGATAATTAACATTGATAATAAGGAAAGAAAAGTGAGTGAACTCACTGAATGGCAGAGATTAGCATGTAGGATTGCATTTAATCAGAATCAGAATCAGACAGAGCTTTGTTACCAGGTATGTTCACACATACAAGGAATTTGTTTTCGTGACAGAAGCTTCTACAGTGCAACAGAATTACAGAGACATGACAAAAAACAGATAATAAATATATTTTAATAACAGAAGTAAGTAGTGACTGCAAATATACAAATTGACAAGGGTATGTACAGGTATTACTATATACAACGTTATATGTGGAGCTGTTATGTGCAAACTGGCATGTAAAGTATGTTGTTAAATAAGTGTATATGTGTATAAAAAGCAGTGATGTTTGTTTCACAATTACTATCATAAAGTGTTTATGAGATGGACTGCCAGAGGGAAGATTAATTAATATGTTTCTAACAATTTTGGCTATAGATGCAAACAAGTGTACCATTTGATTGACACGAATTAGTTTGTTGCTTGCTTGTTTGTTTCTAACGTGTTTAACATTTTGCTAATTCATTTTTTTTACATTTTACTTCTGTGGATTAGCATTTTACTGGCACTTAGCATTTTTTTACCACATGGCTAGCTAACATGAATGAACTTTTTACTAATTAATTACCATGTTGCTAGCATGTTTCTAACAAGATTAGCACGTTGTTGGCATGGGTTAATGTGTTACCTGCATGTTTCTACCATGTTTTACCACCTGGCTAACACGCTGCTAACATTTTGTACATTGTTAACATGAATTGTCCTTTTGCTAATGAATTACCATATAGGTAACATGTTTCAAATGGGCCTGAAACACATGTGTAGGCATGAATATATATGGTATTAACATATTAATTGTATTATTAGCATGAATAATAGTTTGTGCAACATTATCATAGCCTTGACTAATGTGTTACTGGTATGTTTCTACCATGTTTTACCACATGGCTAACATGCTGCTAACATGAATTGGCTTTTTTCTAATAAATTGTCATGTTGCTAGCATGTTTTTGACATGATTAGCACATTGTTGGCATTAATAAATATGGTGTTAGCATTTTCATTCTATTATTAGCATGAATAATAGTTTGTGCAACACTATCATAGCATGGATTCATGTTACTGGGATGTTTCTACCATGTTTTACCACATGGCTAACATGCTGCCAACATGAATTAGCATTTACTAACATTACTGTACATAGTTAATATGAATTAGCCGTTTGCTAATTAATTATCATGTTGCTATCATGTTTCTAACATGATTAGCACATTGTAGGCATGAATAAACATTATGTTAGCATTATCATTCTATTATTAGCATTAATAATAGTTTGTGTAACATTAATATGGATTAATGTGTTATGGGCATGTTTCTATCATGTTTTACCTCATGACTAACATGAATTAACATTTTACTAACATTTTGTACATAGTTAACATGAATTCGCTTTTTGCTAGTGAATTACCATGTTGCTAGCATGTTTTTAACATGATTAGCACACTGTTGGCATGAATAAATATAGTGTCATCGTTTTCAATCTATTATTAACATGAATAATAGTTTGTGCAACATTAGCATGGATTAATGTGTTAGAGGCATGTTTCTACCACATGGTGTGTTACAACCATGTTTTACCACATGGCTTACATGCAAATTAGCATTTTGCTAACATTTAGCATAGTTAACATGACTTAACATGTTGCTTGCATGTTTCCAACATAATTAGCAACTTGTTAGCATGTTTGAATTTCTTAGCAAGGGTTAGCAAATTATTAGCATAAAAATTTGTGTGTAATATTATCCTGATGTGTTACTGGCATGTTTATATCATGTTTTAGCAGATGGCTAACAACAATTTGACACCGAACCCCATTGATTTTTGCTTCACGGCAGTGAAATCAAAATGTTTAAATGTACAAATAAGATTTTAGTGTTTGTATGCAGCATTACAATTCTTTAAAGGTACTTCTTTGGTTCAAGTTCCAGAGCAACATCTTATATTTTTGGGTGGCTTATTTCTTCAAACATGTTTTACTAGACACATAATCACTGCTGAGGTGGTAAATGCAAAACAGTGACTCATTCCAATTTCACTGCAAAGCTTATGGGTTAAAGGACATTCTCATTCTCTCAGAAACTCACACACACAAAAACAGAGAGTTTCATTTATCAAGGAAAGCAATAGGGCCAAATACAGTCACACTCGTGGGTTGGATGCTATTGTTGGTGTTTACATCTTTAAAAAAAACAAAAGACCAAGTCACCTCTCATATTTCAATTCTTTTGACTGCTCGGTTTCCCAACGCTCTAAACAAAAACTGTCAAACCAAAATCCACAGGAAGCTCATAAGCAAAAATCCTGCTTTGATCCATTTTAGGAACCAAGATGTCACCTTAGCACCATCTTCACCCCTAAGCATTTATCACAACTTTATCGAAATGTCAAATGGGCTTCAGAGATTTAAGGAAAACAAATATAGCCTTTACTGAAAGCAGATTTTTGTTCCCGATGCTGTATTTAAGCCACGTTCTGAAACAAAACAGCATCATGGCCTAGTTATATCGCTTTGCATTCAGCCCTCAGCTCAAAATTCAATGGTTTTGGGTCTCTGCGGGATATCGTCTCTACGTTAGCTTTAAATGAAAAAAGAGATGCCATAATTCCCGAGGAGGAAAGTAAGGAAGTGTTTGGAAAGGTTGTGCCTTTTTAAAACTCTCTCTTGCTTCACTGTCAATAGGGCTGCTGTCTTTTAAACGTGAATGATAAATCCTATCTTCTAAAAAAACGACAGCTTAGAAAACTAGAAGAGAAAAGTTTATTTTTGTCCTGACAAAGATAAGATCATTTAGAGAAAGTCAGTCATCATGTTTAATATTTTACTTCACTAGCATGTTTAACGCGTTGTTTGGATTAACACTTCTAGCACACAGCTAACAAGTTGTTAGCAGAAATCCCTGCGTTTTGCTGGCATGTTAAACATTTTGCAAATATAAATGAACAACTTAACGTGTGGAGAGGTCAGCATGATTGAACACCCAATGAGGGGGTGAGAGCATGCTCAGAGCCCGGCGGCTAGTCAGCGGGCCAGTCAGAAATAATAAATAACACCTGTTTATTCTAGTGATTGGACCGGAGAGACACCCTTCTTAAAGAGAAGAGAAGGAGCAGCCGAGGAGAGAGAGAGAGAGAGCAAGCACACACACACACACACACACACACACACACACACACACACACATACACACACACACACATACTTGAATCACCGACCCTGTTTTCTTCTTCCCACAACAACGAACTATATTACAACATGTTTCTTGTTTCTATATTAGTAGACGGTTATTGTATTTTAACAGGTTTGTTTTTAACTTTAGCATGCTTACCACATTGTTAGCCTGAATGATTATGTTGCTAGCCTTTTCATATTATTAGTTTATTAGCTTGTTGCTAGCATGTTTCTATCGTGGTTCCCATATTATTTGTGTGAATTGGCATGTCACTAGCTTGTTGTTAACCCTAAGCATGTTTTAACCCATGGCTAACAAGTTTTTTGTTGCAAATACAAAATAGCATGATGGCAACTTTTATCACCTTTACCATGAATTAGCATATTGTTAGAATTATTAGCACATTGTTGTCATGAATATGCTGTTTCCATATGGTTCCTGCATGTTTTTCAGCATTCATCAGCATTCCGCTAACATGAATTAGCTTGTTGTTATTATGTTAGCACTTTGTTAACATGAATATGTATGTATAATTTTTAACATGGTTACCATATTATAAGCATTGTTAACATTCGCATATCACTAGTTTGGTCAGCACATGTTTAGCATGTTGCTACCATGTTTAACATGGTTCCCGTATTAGAAACAATTTTTTAACATTCATTAGCACGCTGCTAACATGAATTAGCTTCTTAACATGTTTCTAACATTGATGACATTACCAAAGATATAGCTAACTCTTCTTCTATGGATGGCAGCATTTTTGTGAACATCCTAATTCATCCTATTCGGTATTGTTAGCACAATTTCTAGCATGTTTCAACATTTTGCTAGCCTAAACTAGCATGTTTGTAGTCCTGTTTTACAAAAAAAAAAAAAACATAAGGGATTAAGAAAAGATATAGCATACTGTGAACATTGAAGGTCTGACACGAGTTTGGTAGCTGTAGCTTGAAACATCAAGAAGATAATGTTTAGATTTAGCCTAAGAAGCACAAGAAAACCCTTACAAAAGATATGCCAAGACGATATAAAAAAAAAACATAATTCTGTATTTTCCCTGTTTCTTTCTTCCCAAAATTAAGCAAATTCTCTCGTGTCATGGGTCCGGCCAGCAAGGGCACGCAGCATTCAGAATCAATACATCTTCTTTGTACTCATTGTCTTAAAGTGCTGGATGAGTGACAGATGTTATCCTCGGATGCCAAGCTCAGAGGTCTCTCATGCAAGCGATACAATCGGAACAGCTGCCAGAAGCCCTTTCCATCCCGTCCTAAACAGAGCAAAGGCTGCTGGAAAGGAAGTCTGGCAATAACAAGCAAGCCGCCGCAACGTCCTTCGCTTTCAAAAGCAGCGGCTCAGAGGACTCTGCCATTAGCGGCTGACAGGATAAATGCGCCACAGAAGCCGCTGTGGATTCACTTTGTGTCTCAGAGTAGCAGAAATAAAAGACAACAAAAGAGCGAGGTGTTTTACACTTATTTTTAAGCCATATTACAGGCATCGTGGCGCGCACACTGGCATGCGGATGTGTTTCAGGCCCATTTAAATGCAGGTGAAGAACATTTGTCTCTAAAGGCTTTGACTTGAAGTATATTACATCTATAATGCAACAATGTTCAGCGGAAAGGATTGATCTTTTTTATATTTTTAACAGTATGTTATCGTTTGACAGCTCGCCAATAAAGAATTTAATTTAGCGATTGTAGCCTAAGGCAAGAAGGCCACTAGGGAGTACCAGGAGGCTTCTGGAAATGTGAAAAATTATTTTAAAAATATATATATATATATGTAAAAATAAATATTTAATTAATACAATTTTAAAAATAAGATTAAATTAACATTTTTAAGATGAATAAATATCACATTTTCGTATGAAAGAAAAAATCATATTTAATTCTTAACTAAAACAAAAATATAATTAATACAAACTAGATTCAGGCAAATAAATGATCCAGAACTTGGTTAATAAATGTAATATAGATTAAAAATAACAAACATTATTAAACACACATACATACATGTAATTACTCCGCTTACAAATGTATACCTTATATTCTCATGTTTGTTAAATGTGCAATTGTCTTGATAAATCCTTCTTTATTTCAAAAATCCAAATTATTCTGCTTCTCTGAATTGATTTGTAAAGAACTGTTGGTTTTATGTACAGTATTTAGGGATTAAGTGCATTATAGGTAATAATTACATTACCTAAAATTAAAGTAAATACATTTTTTTCCTTCTTTTTTCCTTTGTCAGCAAAAAAAAGTATTTTAATTACAATAACTAGTTACTTTATAGCTCATTATGTGAACATTGCATTTGTTGGAAACAGCACAATTATTAGGGGCTTTTTACACAGAACGTGTCTTTGTGACACAAGATGCAATGCTCAGCAATCATTTTTAAAAAGCGAAGTGTAGTGCGAGCGTATCCAGACAAACAGAACATTGACAAAACATGAAGTTCGAAAGAAAGGATGATAGAAACACAGAGCAAAATAGGAAAGAAAACTTTCTTGAAGTACAAAGCGTACAAACAAAGCTGAGAGAAAAAAAAACAGAATATGTTTAATTCTTCTGAGTTCTGATTGGTCAACTGCTTTGAAACTGGCATCGATAAAACATAAAGTTTGCTTCAAGAGTTCACACTTATTGCTTGACACTAGTTGCAGGTTTGGCATGCTGTCCCGGGAGAAAACCCTGAGCTCGGAGATACTTGAGCCCAGGGCTTCCGCCTGGTCATGGGGTCTGAGATCAGGTAGGTCTCGAGAGCTCCCCCTGGTAAAGGAGGAAAGGGGGAGAGGGGGTGGATTCTTCAAAAACGAAGACAAGGGAGGTAAGACAAACTGGGCTATTTATTGTAGACTTGGATTCACCTGATTGGATTATCGATGATTGTTGATGCGGGACCAGCCATGATCAATCATAGCACATGATCCTCTTGGAATTAGTTTATAAAACTTCACTTAACTTGACACGGCATCTAAAAAACATAGCGCTCATGTGTGCGCCGCTTCAAAAGATGGTAAATACTGTTAAGCGCATGTTTACATTGAAAAATTATTTAAAGGTAAAAACCAATGCTATCTCATGCCAATTCGTAACTTTTTAATTTAGTAGCTAATTCTTATGAGTTTGTACGATCTCATTCATACATTTTAGTACGATTTGCTCATCCCCCAAAGACGGTTAGGTTTAGGGGCGGGGTTTGGTGCCACGCCTCCTTTTAAAAAAATCATTCATTTTCGTACGACTAAACTTGTATGAACTCGTACGAATTAGACACTATTCTGACAAAAGGTAAAATAGTTTCCTCATGTGATCAGGCTTGCAAAAACACATTCTGTGTAAATGAGACCTGAAGGGTGTTTCTTTCTATCTTTGAAAACTAATTTCTTCACCAAGAAGGTCACTGGTTCGAGCCTCAGCTGGGTCAGTTGGCATTTCTGTGTGGAGTTTGCATGTTCTTCCCGTGTTCGCGTAGGTTTGCTCCTGGTGCTCCGGTTTCCCCCACAAGTTCAAAGACATGCGGTACAGGTGAATTGGGTAAGCTAAATTGTCCGTAGTGTATGTGTGTGAATGAGTGTGTATGGGTGTTTCCCAGTGATGGGTTGCGGCTGGAAGGGCATCTGCTGCGTAAAACATATGCTGGATAAGTTGGCGGTTCATTCCGCTGTGGCGACCCCAGATAATAAAGGGACTAAGCCAAAAAGAAAATGAATGAATGAATGATTGAATGAATACATACGTTTCAGATATGTGTACATGTGTGAAATCCATGACAAAAAAAAAAAAACACATCATGACACGAAAGCCAAGACTTTTGACAAAAACATGTTAACACACAACCTGAACCTGAAATCACAGTTATCGCTCGAGGCCAGGATGAAAGAAACACAGAGCAAAATAGGCGACCGAAAACTTTCTTGAAGTACAAAGCTGAGAGAAAAAAGCAGGAATATGTTAAATTAAAATATCCATATCTTCCATCACTTTCCTTTAGGTGTTATTTCAAGATTAAGGGCAGGATCTCGAAGAGCGACGGTGCCATTTCACCGCCTCGGTTTCTCGGCGCGCCGTGATATTATGGAAAACAAATAGGCTCGAAAGCAGCAGAAGGCAGGGGAGGGTGGCTGCTTTGTTCATGCGTATGTGTGAAAAAAAACATCCCTTCCTCTTCCATGAAGGTTGCGGAGCTACAAGATTAAAGGAGTGTCAGTCAGCGGTCCTAAATGCACGAGTCTTCCTCCAGAAACAAGAGAAGTGTGAGGGAGAAGTGCAGAGAGTGGACACATTGTGGAGGAGATAGAAGAGTAATTTGGCCAAGATGGACGGAATGATGATATGTGAATAAAAGGGTGACGGACACTAAAGAGATGGCGAAGGAGGGGGGAGAGAGAGAAAAATCGCAATTGTGTGGCGTTTGACACCTTTGCAGAAAACACCTTGCCGGCCTGTCAATCACAACAGCTCAGTTGATTGATTTTCTCCTGTTCTCAATCAGGTTCTTAAGAGGGTCCTGCTTCTTTTCTTTTCTTTGTCCGCCTGACAGCTTTTCTTCCCCATCTCTTTGCCTCTCAGACTCGTGGGCCGATCCAAAATATCACCTTTTTCTTTGACAAGTATCAATCAGAGGCATAAACTGGATGTCTGAAGGTGGGAAAAATAACATGATTAGCATAAAAAATGTAAGGCATATTTTAGGAATTTGAATGTGACATTAATACAATTAATTAGCATTAGCATATCTTTAATATAGTGCAAATATATGCTACACTCAAAAAATATTGCTGCTTGTTCAGACAACGTATTTATAATGAGCTGAATCAACACAATTATTGAGATTTTTGGGGGGATAACTCAATTGTTTTATGTTCAATCAACCTAAATTTGTAAAAATAAATTAAGTTTATTTGTTTGTTTATTTGGCAGGGACAGTGTACATTAATTAGCATTGCTGCAATTGCACCAGAATTAGCCAGAAAGCTATTTCTCAGCCATTGTCCCTGGGCAGATGTTAAAAATGTCAACCTAAAAAAACAATACAAATATCAATCATAGTTAAGGAGCACTAAAATAGACATAGTTATGTAGATCTTAATTAAAAATGTATATGTACTAAAAACACCAACATTATGTAATAGGGATAACAATAGTTAAAACACATTTAAACAACAAATCATTAAAATGGCAGGCACAAGTGGTAACATGCTGGGTAGATTTATGCTAAGAGGAGTGATGACACGTCTGATGTTTCCCCCACAGTCCAAAGACATGCGCTATTGGTGAATTGGATGAACTAAATTGGCCGTAGTGTATGGGTGTTTCCCAGTACTGGGTTACTACTGAATGGGTATCCGCTATGTAAAACATATGCTGGATAAGTTGGCGGTTCATTCCGCTGTGGCGACCCTTGATGAATAAAGGGACTAAGCCGAAGGAAAATGAATGAATGAGTATGCTAATATGAGTGACTTTAGATGCACGTTAAAAACTAAAAATTAATTATTATAATTATTAATATGAGTTACATTTAGACCATTGAAGGTATGTACTGTACAGTAATGCAAAGAACACCGAATGGCCAACGAGAAACAGTAACCTTTTCCTCTTGAACTTAAAGGTTAATAAGCAGCACACACACACACACACAAAAATTCTCCCTCATTTACGGACTGACAAGATCACTGCATGTGTGTATAATCTCACACACAGCCAGGCAAGATCAATTCACGATCATTACTCAGTTTCTCTCTTTTCCTGTGAACAACTGTCTTTCATTAAAAGGATAGTTCACCCAAAAATGAACATTTACTCACCCTCGAGTGGTTTCAAACCTTTATGAGTTTCTTTCTTCATTTGAACACAGAAGAAAGTATTTTGGAGGAAGCTGAAAACCTGTAGGAAAAGCAAACAAAATATCTTTCAAATTGTACTCAACATTTACACCGGGGTGCCCAAACGTTTTTGTATGAAGGGTCAAAATCAAATATCATTGAGAGCCATGGGCCGATAAATATAACAAACTATTTTACATTAAAGTTGCCATGGTTAATTTCCTAATTTATTTCATAATACTTACAAATAAATAGAAAACAGCAGATTGAATCGTATTAACTAATGCAGTATAACTTTTAAACGATAACTTATTGCAATAAAAACATAAACAATCACATTTATAACACAGCGGAGTTCAATGCTGAATGCACTAGTCAAGCAGAATCCCTGATTTGCTCACCAAATTCTCTGCATTGTTCACCAAATTCTCTGCATCCGTCAGGTGACAGTATGTACATTTTAAACCAAACTACAGCATTTAAATTGAAACAGTTTATTTCATTCATCTTTTTTGAAGCTTAACAATAAAACAAACAAATAAAAGGTTACATTAAATTTAGTTTCAAGAGTTCACACTTAGCTGATGATTGAAAATAAAGCGTATTTGGCATGCTGTCCCGAGAGAGAGCCCTGAGGTCAGAATATCCTTGAGCCCGGGGCTCCCTCCCGTTTGAGGGCGAGAGGGGAGATTGAGCTCAGGTAGGTCTCGAGAACTCCCCTGCTGTGAACATTCTTGAGATATGTCTTAAGATGTTTTTTTTTTGTTTTTTTTTTGTTTTGTTTTTTTGAGAAGTCAATTTACTTATGGTGAATGTCTTTGGACGGTGGGAGGAAACCGGGAAGCCCGGGGAAAACCCACGCACGGGGAGAACATGCAAACTCCGCACAGAAACGCCAACTGGCCCAGTGAGGGGCAAAACCGGTGGTGTTCTTGCTGTGAGGCAACAGGGCTAGCCACTGGGCCACCATGCCACCCAGTCAGGAGAAAGGAAGGAGTAGGGGTGGAAGGGGGGATTCTTCAAGACGAAGATGACTAGAGTGAAAAACTCTGGTTATTTATAGTGTGTCTGATTGGTGCAATAAGCGAAGCTGATGCGATGCCAGCTGTGTTCAATCCTAAGCACGTGATCCTCTCGAAATTAGTTTATAAATAAACCACACTTAGAGATGTGAGGGAAGGATGGAACGTGAGATTGACAGGCGGATTGGTGCAACGGCAGCAGTAATGCGGTCGATGTATCGGTCCGTTGTGGTAAAGAAGAAGCTGAGCCGAAAGGCAAAACTCTCGATTTACCGGTCAATCTACTCTCGATCAATCCGATAGCTCCTACTCTCACCTATGGTCATAAGCTTTGGGTCATGACTGAAAGGACAAGATCTCAGATCAAGCGGCCGAAATGAGTTTCCTTCATAGGGTGGCAGGGCACACCCTTATAGATAGGGTGAGGAGCTCTGTCACCCGGGAGGAGCCGCTGCTCCTCCACATCGAGAGAAGTCAGCTGAGGTGGCTCGGGCATCTGTTTCGGATGCTTCCTGGATGCCTAGGGAGATGTTCCAGGCATGTCCCACCGGGAGGAGGCCTTGGGGAAGACCCAGGTGATATGCTTTGCTCAAGTAGCGGAAGGGGCGGAGCTTTCAGGCACTGATGTTGGATTACTTTATTCATTTTGGATTGTGAAAGCAAAATTCTCCTATGAGAGTGATTATACCGCCCCCGATGGTGATTGCGGTTATACTCATGGCAGGGATTATTTGGTAGTTTGGTCATTCATTTCACTAATTTGGCAACCGTCAAACATCATCAGGGAAACGGTTTGAATTTCCGCTTAGTAAAAGTGTTCCAATTGGGTTGACACTACATACATATACTATGCTGTTGAGTGTGTAAGTGCATAGTGCAAAAGTGCATAGTGTATAGTGTGCCATTCGGCAAGCAGCACATGTGTTTCTGGCTCTCTCCACACACACACACACACACAGATCTGTGTTCGCATGATAAATTAAGATATGAAAATTGGTAATATTTCATTTCCCGCCTCACCTCCCTTTCTGAGGGATGTCAAGGGCCGGAGGGGATTTATCATGTGATATAAGGAGGAATCAATAGACGAGGGACTTGAGGACTGTATATTTACTTAACAAGATGAGGAGCATCTCAGCCTCCGCACTATTGGATACCATGTGGGAGAACGAGAGACACAGCCAGCTAATTAAGGAGAGAATGTGGGAAAAAACACACAAGAATGATTGAAGCACATCTACACTCTTAAAAATAAAGGTTACAAATTAGAAATTTCCAAAGGAACGCCATGAAAGAACTGTTTTGGAAGTGTTGTGCCGATCCTGAAATTCGATACCAATCGGTTCTGAAATGTTAAAGACGTCCATTTCCCGCTAACATTCGAGCGCTGTTGAGCGTGTTCTTAAACAGCGCTGATTTGCCATTGTGTTCACGTGCTCAACAGAAATGACTGTGATTGGCCGTGAAGGTCATCAGTTTACCGAACTCACCGCTGTTTACTGAGTGTAACCACAGATACAGGGACACTAGCTGTATCTGTGTCCCTGTGCTCAAATGTTAGCAGGAAATGGATGTTTTTTAAATTTCAGTACCGATTGGTACCAAATTCCAGTATCGTGACAACATTACATTGTGGTATAGTTCACCCAAAAAATTCACCATTCACTTGTTCAAAAACTGTTTGAGTTTCTTTCTTTTGTTGATGCTGGTTGCTGGCACTCATTGACTTCCACAGTTATTTTTTTCCTACTATGGAAGTCAATGGGAGCCAGCAACCAGCATTTTTTAATATCTTCTTTTGTGTTTAAAGTCCACAGGAACCAGAAACTGCAACCCTTTTTTTTTTTTTTTTTTTGTATTGTGACGCAGTTCCTAGAGAAACAGAAACAGAGAAAACAGTGTGTGTGGTTTGTTTGTTTTTTCTACTGCAGGCTGATTGGATGTAGTAAAGTAGGCATTTCATTTAGAAAGATCAGGAAATGGGTTTTAGAAGATTTATTACAACCTAACAGACTCCTCCTCCTCACCATTTCTGTTTGTTAAAACTGATAGTTGGAGGGGCGTGGTTAAGTATGTTAGCCCCGCCCAATACCTCAGACAGACGTAATCTGAGGAATTAACTGAAAGCAAACAGGCACAGATGAATTGCCCCAAAACTAGCAATGGTCAAGGTCCCGTGGGACACATTTTTAATATGTATCAACCTAAATTCTTAAAAATAACAGATGCCAATGGGCTTTTGCAACAATACCAAACAAAAACTATAGTTTTGGTTCTTAAAAGAACTTTTTGGTCAATAATATTGCAACATGAAATGCCAATATACCTTTTCAGGCCACACATTTCTAAAAATAAAGATTACAAAAAGGGTTTTTGAAAGTGACGACACAGAAGAACCATTCTGGGTTCCCCAAAGAACTTCAGCTCTTCCAGTGAAGTGCTTTGAAATGAGCATTTATTTTTTTGATGTTTGATGTAATTTGAACTGAAACATGACGTTAGAGTGGGAGAGCCCCTTCCCCTTTTAAAAAAAGCAGCCAATAGCATTTAGCATTTATCACAACGCTGCGAGTGAGAGTGGTTGAGCTCAAGCGTATAAAGCAATAGCATCTTGAAGGGGCGGGACATGTCAGATTGATTGGTCAAAAGATTTGAGGAGAAACTGAAGTATTAGGTGACATAAAAAAATATTGATTCATTTAAGCTGAAGTAACACTGCAATCCTTGGATGTTTATGTCTTCTTAATGTGAATTTTGTCACTGTTTTGGAGCACACTAGCTAAAGATATCCTTAAGGCTAACATACTGATGCTAACATCTAAAAAAAACTTTATTTTGATGTCACGGGGATGTCACTTTAAAAGAACT
>CAIGQW010054212.1:4678071-4690598 GCA_903798125.1 Danio choprae | reverse complement strand
ATATATATATATATATACAGAAACTAAAAATAAAGCATCCACAAGGGTATTTGCAACAATGACATAGAAGAACTATGTCTAGTTCCCTTAAAAAAACCTTTCTTCAACAATACTCCAATATTGAATCTCAGTATTCATTTAAGGCCACACAATTTTAAAAATAAAGATTCCTAATAGCAATTTTTTACTTTCTTTAATTTAATACTTACTTTCTTTTTTCATTTTTTTGACAAATACATGATAAAGAAACACAAATGCAATCACAAATAACCATTAAAACCCACTGTAAAATCCAACCACATACTATAAGTTGAACATAATGACTTGAAGACTTATGAACATAAGTTTTGCTTATGTCGAACTAAAACTAACCACATTTGTAATACTTTTAATATCCACAGACAGTTTATCTCATATAAAGAACCTATTGAGAAATAAAGGTGCCAGAAACCATCAATGGAACCATCAACGCCAATACAGAACCTCCATGGAAAAGTTATTCTTGTAACCGACCCATCAATGCCCATGCATTTTGATTCTCCCTTTCTCTTTCTCTCAGCTTGATGCCATTTCATCCCTCCCATTCTTCCATCACTCAGGTCCAGCTCATTTAAAACCCCTCACCTGTCAATCACCTCGCCCAATCATTCAGGCACCATAGCGAGGGCAGGAATCAATCACCCGGGCGTCCTCTCGGCCGGGGTCTCAATCATGCAGTCTGTGAGCGTGGCATTTACCAACAGATATTACATACACATATAAAATATATGACACAGATTAGATATGTGATTACAGAGTCGGTCCCACCTCGCCGAGAACACCAGAACAGCAAGATCTAATCGAAGGGCCGGGTTGAACATGGCCTGTATTAAGTGAGGAGGAGGGCACTGCTGAAGTAGGGAAATGAAAAAGAGCCTGGTCTCATTTCCTGTACGCTACAGCGCCCCTCGACTCACTGCTAGGGACCCGAGAGCTTATATATGCAGGCGATACATATCACTATTTGGATGCAATTTTAAATACAGCTTAAAACCCCTGGCCTTTTCTGTCATGAGGTCTGAAGCAGACAATATATGCTGTTTAATAATTGTGACATGAATAAGTCCAGATATGTGACCCTGAAAAGGCAAGAAGAACATCTATAATTCTTTATAATGTTGAGAGAAGATTAAATGACAACATGTCACATTTTGAATGGATGTCAATAGAAAAAAAAGGTTACAGCATCAACCAGTTAACTAGACCATACTAGCTAGATTAGCAACCATTTGGGCTGTGTTCCATTCTTAAAGGAATAGTTCGTCATTCATTCATTCATTTTCTTTTCAGCTTAGTCCCTTTATTATTCTGGGGTCGCCACAGCGGAATGAACCGCCAACTTATCCAGCATATGTTCCCATCACTGGGAAACATCCACACACTCTCATTCACACACATACACTACGGACAATTTAGCTTACCCAATTCACCTATACCGCATGTCTTTGGACTCGTGGGGGAAACAGGAGTACCCGGAGGAAACCCACGCCAACATGGGGAGGACATGTAAACTCCACACAGAAACGCCAACTGACCCAGCCGAGGCTCGAACCAGCGAATTCTTGCTGTGAGGCGAACGTGCTACCCACTGCGCCACCGTGAGGCTCATAGTTCGTCATAAATGAAAATTCTATTATCATTTACTCATCCTCCACTTGTTCCAAAGCTGTTTGAGTTTCTGTTGAACACTGAAGATATTCTGAAGAATGCTGGGGGGAAAGCCATTGACTTCCATAGAATTCCATATGGATTTCAACGGCTGCTTCCTTCAGAATGTTTTGTCTTGTGTTTAACAGAAGATAGGAATTCATAAAAGTTTAGAACCACATGAGTGTGAGGAAATAGTAAGGACATTTATATTTTTTTGAGTGAACTATCCCTTTTAGTGGTCATAAACTTTGGAACACACTTCTGGGTCATCTTGTGTCTTGTGCGTAGCAAATTTAGCATGCAAGCGTGGGAAACAGAAAACTGTTCCATTTGAGAAAAGCATGCTTGAAGTGTCCACTTTTGAGAACTTTGATTTGGGACGACCGTTCAATATGGCAGCCATGACTTTTCTCATGCTTTGTTTCATTTTTTTTTTGATGTCAGAATTGGAAATGATGTTTCACTTACAGTATAATGCGATGCCCCAGGGTTGAGTGGTACCTTCAAGATTACAAATGTCAGGGGTGTTTCAGTCAAAAGTTCCAACTGGAAACAACTAATCTTCAATTTAGTACAAATAGACTGCACAGTCACTCCGAAATGCTATTCTGAGATATTTAGCCCATTTGTAATGTGGATTTGGTTAATAAATGACATCATGAATTACTCTATATATAACAAAACCAGCTTCTCTTTTGTTGAAAAACGTAAGTGTTCCTAAGCTCCACATATATCTAGCCATATGATCTTGGTGAGTTAATCTGAATAATACGCTGCCTTTAAAGGAACACTTCACTTTTTTTGCAAATATTTTACCTTTTTTTTTATCCTTTCAGCCAATCTTCAAGTCTGATGGGAGCACTTTTAACTTAGCTTAGCATAAATCATTGAAACAGATTAAACCATTAGCATCTCGCATTAGCATTTTGATCATTTTTATATTTAAAGCTTGACTCTTGTAATTACGTTGTCTGCTAAGACCGATGGAAAATGAAAAGTTGCTATTTTATAGGCTGATTTGGCTAGACTACACTGTTATTCTGGTGTAACAATCAAGGAACTTTGCTGCTATACCAATGATATTACCAGCGTTGTTACCTAGTTAGCTAGCTGGGGACTAGTATCAGGTGCTGCATAATGTAAATTAATAATATCAGATGCTAAACTAAGATATAAATGCTCCCGTCAGACACTGAGATCGGCTGAATGGATTTAAAAATGGTAAAACTCAACTGTTTAACTCTAGGTCCCTTATGTGTAGTAACATTACACAAAAAAGCGGAGTGTTCGTTTAATTCATATTTTCAATGTATGATTGGGCAACTGGGGGAATCTTCCTGTGTAAATATTCTGAGGCTTAAGTTCGCTGTCCCCGTTTACCCCACTTAAGATGGCAGACAAAGACAGGAAACATTTTAGCACTTGTTCAACCAACCGAAGAGCACAAATGTAACAGAGACACTTTAAATAGGTACTTTATCTTACTCCCGCTAAGGACTATTTTCTACCAAGCTTGATAGCTTTTCTTTATTACACATTTGTCAAAAGAACTACTTATTTATTTAGGCGTAAACCCTAAAGAACAGGAAGTAAAAATGCTAATACAGTGCAGATGCTACAAATCCTTCGGTCCATATTTCACTAGTCTTACTTGGACATAAAAAACTAAGTTTGGTCAAAATGGGTCCATAAAACCAATGAAAAACAACTTTATATTTTCTTCCGGATAGGGATGTGAGAATGTCCGTGTAAATGCCACAGAGATTTTATCTTTTAAAGCATTTCGTTTTTTGATGTGCTCTTGCATGGTTTCTTTAAGATTACATTACGTCTGTTTTTAAAACCAAAATCAAAGGTTTTTTAAACTTTACAGTCATCCCTGAACCATGGGATTGTGGGGGAAACAGTGAAAAAAGCAAGAACACAAAGAAAGGAGTTTCGCGAGTTCGCCACATTTTCGGTTTACGTTTTCAAGAGCATCCAGAATTTTTGGTTTCGACCCAGAATATTTTTTAAGTGAATACCTAAAACAAAGTCTATTATTTTTACATATTTGACAATCACAATAATCTTCACAAGTTTGGCCAAAACGGGTCAATAAACCAACAAAAAAACAACTTTCTATTTTCTTCAGGATAGGGATGTGAGAATGTCCGTGTAAATGCCACAGAGATTTTATCTTTAAAAGGATTTCTTTTTTTGATGTGCTCTTGCATGGTTCTTTAAGATTACATTGTCTGTTTTTAAAACCAAAATCAAAGGTTTTTCAAACTTTACAGTCATCCCTGAACCATGGGATTGTGTGGAAAACTGTGAAAAAAGCGAGAACACATAGAAAGGTGTTTTGTAAGTTCGCCACATACTGCGTGACGTATTCCCTGGGCTCACACAGACTGATCCGGCACCAAATCCCAGCTCACGGAGATGCTGAGCACTCCTCTCTCCAACTGTGGAGGGCAGCCGCATGAAGGTGGCCAGGCCAACGTCGCCTATATCTGGGCCTTGGCAAGGTGACTGCCAACCCTGAGGGGGATGAGTGAGAATTTACATAAACTGCTTTGGAGATCATCAGCCCTTCCCCTCCCCTCTCTCTCTCTCTCTCGATCTCCCCTGCGGCATGATGCTTTATTATCAAAGGCTTTTATTGCGCCGTGATTTTGCCTGTTGTAAATCAATGCAACCTGAGCGCCGGACACAGACGCAGAGAGACTCGCACGGGCGGAATACAATCGAATAACACACAGACAGTGTTAACTCCTGTTTTCCTCCACTGTAAAACCTGATGAAAGGAAGCTGGCATAAATCTAAGCACTGCCGTTTCCATTAATCCGAGCTCTCCCACAGGAATCCATCAAGGGCTTTGGCACCAAGAGCCATTACTGCAATAATGCAGTGAGGAGAAGATGAAAAAAAAAAAAAAAAAAGGAATACTCAGAGGCCGCGCTGTTAATTTAGTCATTGTTCTTCCAAGACCCTCAATATCGCCGTTCAGGAGTGCACTCAACCTTGAGCCTGGCGAGTTTTGTCTTTCCCCGACGTTTCCTGGCAGATTATTTATTCATGGTGGCATATTGGCGTGAAAGTCACGGCAGTACACAATCCGTGCGTGCTGATGCTTTTCTTACTTTTCAAAATACTTATTGAAGGCACATTGGTACTACAGTGTTGCATGCTTTTATGCAGGAATGAGGCTTTTTGATGTCCTCAATCCAACAGCATTTTTGGATTTTTCTCAGAAAATGAATTGGTAACACTTTATTAATGGCTCATTAGTTGATGTTAGGGAGGGGAGTTTGCTGGTTCGAGTCCCGGCTGGGTAAGTTGGCATTTCTGTGTGGAGTTTGCATGTTCTCCCTGTGTTTGTGTCGGTTTCCTCCGGGTGCTCCATTTTCCCCCACAGTCCAAAGACATGCAATATAAGTGAATTGAATAAGCTAAATTGGCCATAGTGTATGTGTGTGAATGAGTGTGTATAGATGTTTCCCAGTACTGGGTTGCAGCTGGAAGGGCATCCGCTGTGTAAAACATATGCAGGATAAGTTGGCGGTTCATTCCGCTGTGGGGACCCCTGATAAATAAAGGGACTAAGCCGAAGGAAAATGAATGAATGATAGTTGATGTTAGTTAATAGATTCATTAGGGGTGTGAACCTACACTGCTCTCACGGTTCAGTTTGGTTCCGATTATCATGTGGGAAGAACAGCCACGGTTACAGTCTATATGCGCATAATACGCGGTTATCACAGGTAATCCGTAATAGACACTGTGGAAAAAACTCGCACCACAGGCACACTCGTGTCTGGATCAACAAGTATCACTTTAACAACTGAGAGGAGAGGAAAAGAGGAGAGAGAGAGAGAGAGAGGAGTGTTACAGCATTTCTCCCTAGTAGTGAAATAGCAGTTTGTGCTGTACCTTCTTCACTGTCAGGGAAAGACTGTACAGCAAACTCACAAGCAGTGAATTGTGCACAATTTTCTGCTTTTAAAGTAGTAGGATCGTTTTATTTATTGGCCCTCGCCTCTTTTGCCATAGTATTCTACCGCGACATAGCACATATGAGCTAAATGACGTCAGTACGTAATAACCGGTTATGATCTATTACTGAACCGATATCGAATTGTCCCCATCTGCATCGCGGTGCACCGAAGAAACAATTAATTTTGACACCCCTAATATTCATATATAATATAATATATACTAAGTTCAACATTCGAAGTGCTTGTTAACATTAGTTAATGCACTGTGAGTTAACATGAACTAATGTTATTTAACCTAAATAACGTAAACTAACATTAACAAAGATGTAACTAATGTATTACTAATTGCCTGTTCATGGTAGTAAATACATTAAAATTAAATAATAGACCATTACTTATTAAAATTAAAATAAAACATTTTAGATGTTCGTTTCAGTCTGTTAGTTTTAAGGATATCTAAAAGCTAGTGTGCTCCAAAACTCAAGTTTAGAAAATATCAAACCAATATAAACATCCAAAAGCTTGCAGTTTGTCACTTCCGCCTAAATTAATCAACGTTTTTTTTTTCACGTCACCTCATACTTCAGTTTCTCATCAAATCTTCTGACCAATCAAATGCCCTCTAGCATCTGACATGCACCGCGCCATCAAGACGCTTCAGATTTACTTTTCATTTGATGCTTGATCTCAACCACTTTCACTGGCATAGCTGTGATAAAAACAAAACGCTATTGGTTGTTATTTTTAAAAGGGGAGGGGCTACTCTATGTCCCACCCTCTCTTTATTTTTCAGTTGAGATTACATCAAACATCGAATAAAAAATGCGCATCTCAGAGCTGGACCTTTAAAGTGTTAACAATTAATTAATTGACCAAGAAAAGTAGGGATGCACCAAATGTTCGGCCACTGAAAATTATCGAACAAAAATTACATTTTCAGCTTTCGACCAAAAATATGAGCCAAAAATGCTATGCTGGGCAGTGTTCAGCGTGCTGGTTTCACTCTCCCTCCAACTGTAGTCACTGCACAGTCTGAAGAGGCTTTCACACTGGATGCGAAAAGCACTGTGCTATGAAACCCATTCATTTCAGCAGATTGCACTGTTGAGTAGCATGCAAAATTCAAAATTGCTTATATTGCACCCATATGTGGATATTCCACTCATGTCACCATATACATATCTATGCATGAACCACACATGCTCAGCGGAAAAGCAAAGTTCACTCAAATAATGCGCAGACAGGACATTTGTGAGTGGTATACTTGCTTTCAATAGCACTACTGTGCTGTCATGGTTACATGACACTTTTTGACTTGTTCAATGTCAAAATTTGACTGTGAATAAACTTTGTTGTTGTTGTTTTTTAAATCAGTGTAATTTAAGTAATTGGGTTTAATTTAAAAAGTCGTACAAATTTACTTTACACTGTTTAAAAAAACTATAACTAATCATTACAATGCATTTTCGGTTTACATTTTTAGCCAAGTACAACCAGAATTTTCAGTTTCAGCTCAGAATATTCATTTCAGCGCACCCCTCAAACAAAGTTTATCATTTTTAGATAATACAATCCCAATAATCTTCACAACTTTCATGCATTTTGAAGCCTATTAATACAATCGGCAGGAATAAAAAAAGAAATGCTAATGTTGTGATATAAACAAACTACAAGATCATGATGACTTATCAGCCACAATATGACACTCACTTTGAAATAGGGTGTCATGATAATGGGTGTCAGGTGGCAAGAACTGTTAATTTGATCTTGGTTAGTGTAAGACAACAGTCACTGTGTCTGGAAAAACTTCTCAAGAAGCTAAGTATGTTTACATTTTTTTCAGTCCTCCATGACAGTTCTGTCACATCTGTGATGACACCCAGACAGTACAAAACATGCCACTTCGGTAGCCATTGTTTGTTTGTTTATGCTCTAGTTTCCAGAAGTCAGTCACAAGTTTTGCCAACTCAATGACATCATGCACACCATTAGATAGTTTTGGCCCGAAATCAACATGAGGTCCATGACACAACAGGAATTTAGGTGTCAAAATTGCATAATCTTATGGACTGACTGACACAACAGACAAAAATCTTATAGTAGATCGTGAATTTTTTATACGTTTTTGTTAATTGATGAAGCACAAATATATTGGCTACCATATTGTTTCATTCAATAAATGCTTATTTCAAGAGTTCACACTTAGCTTGATACTAATTTCAGATTTGGCATGCTGTCCTGGAAGAGAACCCTGAGCTCAGAGATACTTGAGCCCTGGGCTCCCACCTGGTCATTTAGTATAGAAGGGGGTCCGAGATCGGGTAGGTCTCGAGAGCTTCCTCTGGTAAAGGAGGAAAAGGGGGAGATGGGGTGGATGGGGGGATTCTTCAAAAACCCAGATAAGGGATGTAGGACAAAATGGGCTATTTATGTAGATTTCAATCGATGATTGTTAGCACGTGATCCTCTCGAAATTAATTTATAAAACTTCACTTAATGTTATTGTCATCAGCCCTGTTATTGTTAGTAATACACTTCAGATGTGTATTACTGCCCCTGAGAGGTTTTTTTTTTCTTCTAAGATTTATTTTTGGCATTTTTACCTTCATTACGACACGACAGTATATTGACAGGAAGCAAATTTGGAGAGGGGGGGATGGGATCAGGAAAGGTCAACAAGTTGGTGCTTGAATTTGCCTGCAATTCTATCGGCACCGACGCCAATGAGAAACTCAGCCTGGTCTCACGACGAAATGTAACTATTTTACGTTTTGTCAGTTTAGTGGCTAATTCGTACGAGTTCGTACGAAAATGTACAAGTTTTGAAAGGAGGCGTGGCACCCAACCCCACCCCTAAACCCAACCGTCATCTCGTACATCTCGCAAAACGTACTTAATTGTATGAACAAGATCATATGATTTTTATACGAATTAGCCACTAAATCAAAAAATTCTGAATTGCCGTGAGATCGCATTGAGAAATTTGATTGGTGTTTTTCTTCTGATGTGACATGCCAATGCAGGAATTTTTCACCATGAAAAAGAGAACATCAGAATTGAAAATAAAACTGGGCAAAAAAAACATCAACACATTTCTATTAAAAAACGAAAAGTTAAGTAAGTTGTTCACTGTGTTTGTTTGCATTTTGGTTTTGGAATCCAGCCCAGAAAGATTAACATGAAGGTTTGTATTTATCAGACAATATATTGGCTATCAGCTTCCAAATATAAAGAAGTTATTGGTTATCGGTTGCTAACTTAATTTTAGGCATTAAACCAAATGATTTTGGGATAACAGAATCAGAAGTTCAAATACTTATCTATAGATTGGCACTACTGGGGAAACTTATCTAAAAACCATAGCTTCCGTACTTCCAACTGAATTGGAATATTGGTTAGGGGTGGGGCTTATCATTCCCTCATGGCAAAGTAACGAACAAAGTTGTGTGGTTACAAATATTCTGGCTGAAGCCTTCAAACTGATTTCAACAGAGAAGGACCAACAACCCAAATGCAGAAGCAAATGGTCAGAGTTTGAAGATTACCAAAACAAACTTTTTTTTTTCCAGTGGATTAACTCACACAGATTAATTGTTCACCTACAGAATAAAGTAGTTATATGGTAGTCCTTTTATCCTAGCCCAAACATCACTCAAAATATAGCTAACATCTTGCAATTTTGGAATTCTCAGAACAAGCAGCATGAAATTGTCATTTGCAGCATACATGATGTGACCATGCTATGTTTAAAGACGAAAATACCAAACAAGAACATTCTTTTGAACATTCAGTATGGACTGAACTATCCCTTTAAGTTAGTAGCTCTGATCCTTTTAGTCTGTAACTCCCCAACACTGGCATACACATGTACAGACAACCAGCACCCTTTGGTTTGCAAGTAATTAGCATCTAAATGCGATTTCATCCGACACATGGATGCAAATGGCGTCCGTTGCATAGCCAGCAGGCTCTACACCCCTCAGCTCAGTGGAAGAATAAGGGATAAAATGGAGGGGAATTGAACTTTTGGTGTCTGCATCTGTCTGAATTAATGTTCCAGCAGTGCTACCGGGCTGCCCACTAGCCGACCGCAGTATCGAAGTGAATTTTCAGACGAATAAGCTCCAGCCAGCAGATTTTCCTGAGGTGTTCTCCGTATGTTCGGCAACAGTACGATTCATCAAGGGCACCAAACGCTATAGTCATGGCCCCAGAGGAAGCATTTATACTTTATATGGATTTGTTCGGCGGCACAAATTTTAAAGTCCTCTGTAGTGACCTGATTAGCCCTGGATGGTTGATTTTCAACAGCTTGGCAAAAGTAAGACAAGCACGCCGCATTTTACAGTGATTTCCTGTGTTTACCGTTGAGGCTGTTTTGCATCCAGTCATTGCCAATCATGTGCATTTTGGACTAACACAGTCAAGAAAAGACGTTTGCTTACTTTTATAAAATAAAAATAAAACAACCCAATTCTTTGAGATATTTTTGGGACAACTAAATTGTTCTACTTAAATTTGTAAAACTAGTAAGTTAACTTAATTCCTTCAGGTTGTCCCAATGCAAATCAATTGTATGGAACCCAACATTATTTTTACAGTGCATGCTTATCTTCTGGTGGAAAACATGGTGAAAAATAATACAATTTGATATTTTCATGCTTGCAACATGCCATTCGCGAGCAATCAAATGGTGTTTAGCTTTTTGTGGTCAAGGAATAAAACAAAAAACGTTTTATTTTAATTTAGTACTAAAATAAATACCCCCACCCTACTAGGCTGGTTTAAGCTGTTTCTTTCAGCAGGGTTTTGAAATAAAAACCATATTGTTTCACCAATTTTTGCTAGTTTTGTTAACTGTCACAGAAATCCAGCATGTTTTTGCTAGCTCAAGCAGCGGTTATTGGTAGCTAGCAAAATCGGTCAAGGTTTTTTTTTTGTTTTTTTTGCCTTGTGTGTGTATGAAAAAGTAAAGGTCAAGGAGTCACAATTGAGTTTTTTCAGGAAAAGCAAAGTAGCTTTCTTTCTTTCTTTCCAGAGTGCATTTAAAACAAGATGTCAAGGAGTCAAAGCTGCCAAATGTCAAATTTTGTATCAAGCATTTTATTGCTAGTTAGCATATAGCTAAGCCATTAGCTGGGATAACTTGTTAGCTTTATATAGCCCTAAGCAGTACTAAATTTGTTGCCTCTGATGTGTACTGAAAAAGTGAGGGGTCAAAGGTAGTAAATTCATTAAATAATAATTCTGTCAATTTATTTAGGTCAGTATTTAACAAATACTTCTACTAAATACAAAGAATTTCGTGTTTTTTGCAAGTTACCATCTAGCTGAAGCTACAAAAGGCGTTGTTAACTAGTTAGAATCTAATGAAATCCATTGTGGGGTATGTTGCCTCAATTTATTGAAAAGGTAAGATCAAGGAGTCAAAGTTAGTACATATACAGGTCAGTATTTATTGTAAATACTTTAGGGCAAAATTAGTATTATTATTTATTTATTTGCTACTTAGTGTCTACCTGAAGCATCAGCAGCCATGGTTATGGCAGCTAGTTAACTAGAGCATGACCTCTCATGTGTATTAAAACCCTGGTCAAGGGACCAAAGTTGCTGAATGTCAGATCATATTTCCAGGTAAAAGTGTCTTATTGCTAGCTAGCATGTAGCTAAAGCAGTACTTGGCATTGAGTGCATTGAAAACAAGATGTCAAGGAGTCAAAGCTGCCAAATGTCACATTTTGCATCAAGCATTTTATTGCTAGTTAGCATTTAGCTAAGGCATTAGCTGGGATTGTTAACTTGTTAGCTTCTATAGCCCTAAAAGCAGTACTAAAGATGTTGCCTCTCACGTGTACTGACAAAGTGAGGGGTCAAAGTTAGCAAATTTCAAATTTATTTAGGTCAGTATTTATCGTAAAAACTTTAGGGCAATTATTTAGTTTTTTTACAAGTTAGCATATAGCTAAAGCTACAAAAGGTGTTGTTAACTAGTTAGAATCTAACCAAATCAATTGTGGGCATTGTTGTCTCTGTGTATTGAAAAGATAACTCAGTAAAAGTAAAAAGTTGTCTTGTAAAAGTTAGGTCAGTATTTATTGTAAATACTTTATGGCAAGATACTACTATTATTTTTGCTAGTTAGCATACCTGAAGCATCAGCAGTCATGGTTAGCTAGTTAACTAGAGCAGTTTGACCTCTCACGTGTATTGAAACCCAGTCAAGGGGCCAAAGATGCTGAATGTCAGATCACATATTTCCAAGAAAAAGTGTTTTATTCTACCTTAAGCATCAGCAGCCATTGTTAGCTAGTTAACCAGAGCAGTAAAGCCAACAGCTTGACCTCTCGTGTGTGTTGAAATCTAAAACAAACTCCCCTAAACATTCCTGATATAGTAGTTTAGTTTCTTTTTCCATTATATTGAATTTAAAATGGCTTAATTCAAATTCATTGGTCATTTGTGTATATGTACTTATTGTTGAATGTTCTCTTGATGTAGATTTATGTAAATACGCAATGTGTGTTTGTGGATGTGGCTCAGCGCTGCAGATGATGCTCTGGAAGACAGACAAGTCCAGCTCTAGACCAACCAGCAACACAACAGTGACACCCTCAGGAGGAAAATGCTGAAAAACAGCCCACGTCTCACTCAGAAACACACACACGGCTGCAAAGAACACTCAAGAGGAAGCTGAACGACAGCTTTAATCAGGAGGAGAACACAGGCGCGCAGGAATAAAAGTTAAAAGAAAGAAAACGCCGAGCGCAGAAAGGCTCGCTCCAGCCGATCTGCTCCAGCAATTTACAGATGATTGACATGTTCAATTAAAGCAGCAGTTACTGGACGCCATTTGCGATA
>CAIGQW010054212.1:4629627-4668919 GCA_903798125.1 Danio choprae | reverse complement strand
TTTTTTATATTATTACTATTATTATCACAAGCAATTATCATAATCTTTATTATTTTATATAAAACAGAGAGAACAGCTTTACCTTGATGTCTCGGTGCAGATGAGCTAACAGTAAACTGTTCTATTGTTGTTGCTTTAGAAGCTACGGGTCACAGGTTACAAAGAAAAAGAACAAACTAAGAAAAGCTGGAAATGAAGTTAGGGGTGGTGAAAATGCGAGGAAACATGCTGGCAAGTACATTCTTCCAAATGTCAAAATAAACGATCAGGTCAAGAAAAAGAAAGACTTATTTTTTTTAAAGAGCAGTGCATTTTGGGCTTTTATTCAGGGCATGAGGCTTGTACAGAGAACAAAAAGAAAGTCCCTGAGAGTTTTGTTCTGGTGGATAAAATGCAGTAAGACACAATGAGCAACTAATTACTTTTTTTTACCAAGTACATTTAGTAACCTAGCAGAGCTGTGGAGTCCAAAAAACAAAAAGGTAATGGGTTGTAAAATAATAATCATAGCAACATTTGATTGGGGCCAAATATGAATCAGTGGGTTTGTGAAAATGCTTTGAAAGCCAATATAAAAATAGACTCTATTTACTTTCTAAAAATTATTATTATTATTATATTTTATTTTTTAAAAATCAACATAAATGGTTCACACGTGGTGTGTATTTTTCTTTATAATATCTATATACAAGTATTATTTATTATGATGCATGTTTTTGCATGTAAACATCCATCTATTTAGTTTCTTTTTCCATCATACTGATTTTTCACAGATCTCAGCTATTCTTAATGTAGGACACTTAATGTTAAGAGGTGATGTCTTTTATAATGCCTTAAAATGAAAAAATAAAAAGGTAATGAGTTGTAAAATAATAATCATAATGACGTTTGATTGGGACCAAATATGAATCAGTGGGTTTGTGAAAATGTTTGAAAGCCAATATAAAAAGTCTCTATTTACTTTCTTAAAATTATTATTTTATAAAAAAAAAAAAAATCAATATCAATGGTTCACATGTGGTATTTTTCTTTATAATATCTATATACAAGTATTATTTATTATGATGCATGTTTTTGCATGTAAACATCCATCTATTTAGTTTCTTTCTCCATCATACTGATTTTTCACAGATCTCAGCTATTCTTAATGTAGGACACATGCAATGTTGCCTTAAAATGGGCTTAATGTTAAGAGGTGATGTCTTTTATAATGCCTTAAAATGAAAAAATAAAAAGGTAGCAAGTTGTAAAATAATAATCATGATGACGTTTAATTGGGACCAAATATGAATCAGTGGGTTTGTGAAAATGTTTGAAAGCCAATATAAAAATAGACTCTATTTACTTTCTAAAAATTATTATTATTATTATTATTATTGTTATTATGTTCTTTTTTTTAAATCAGTATAAATAGTCCATATTATTATTATTATTATATTATTATAAATAATACTTTTATATAAATATTTTAAAGAAAAATACACACCACGTGTGAACCATTTATATTCTTGGTCTTCTAGTTTTCTAGTATTGGTTTAATTGATGCCAGTAAATATTGGACTGAATGTATTTGAGGAGAGTAAAGCTAACATTAGCTTACACTGTAAAAATAGGTTCTTAAATGAGCAGTTTTCTGTATTTTGTGATTCATGTTTTTATTTTTCCTCATTTATTTATGCTTTTGATTTGCATTATGGGATCTTGATCTTTCTTCCATCAACTTTTAACCTTGAAAAGTTTAAAAAAGTGACTTTTATTTGCATTATTTATAGTTTAAAGTGATATATTGTCTGGGTTAAGGTAAGAAATATTTTACAGACTTATTTCTCTCTATATTATTTCTTATTATCTTATATCTTCTTATATTTCTTATATCTTACTCTCTATATTATTTCAAACGACTAAAATGTCAACAAAAGTCACTTTCTTAAACTGCAGAGTTTAATTTAACATCAAAAAGTCGACAGAGCAGAGATCAACATCCTATAATGCAATTCACAACCGTAAATAGACAAAAAACACTTGTGCATCACAAAATACAGAAACTGTTAATTAACTTCATTTATTAATTAACTTTTAATTTATTTAATTATTATCTGTTTCTCCAAACAGCTCAATTAACACTCAAAACAGCAGTCGGTCTTCCTTCTTTGACAGGATAAAAACATTTTGGATTGTATTAAGGCTGTAAAACCAGCTGTTAGAAGCTTGTGCCACACTGACATTCATTCACAGGTCAAGACGGTCTGCTGTTCTGTTCCTGGATCACGTATTTGTGAGAAAGCACAACATTATCGTAATCGAAGTCCTCGTCCAGGTGGAAAGGAACAACCTCGTCATTTTCATCCTAGAACGACCAAAAAAATGACTAAATTTTACAGGTTATTTTGAGTGCTTTTGTAGATATTGCCTATGTAATGTAGCTGTTTGTAAGTCTAAAAGGTCTGGAAAGTTTCAAAGAAGAACAACGTTATTGTCTCTCAAAAAGAAAGAAGCAATTTCAGCCTGAAGTGAATCATCAGCGAATCCAATTTTATTTCCTGCACAAATTTCCTGAGCAGGTTTGTATCAAATGTGCATATTGCCAGTCTACGGGCTTCACTAGCTATGTTTCCATCCACTGATTTTTATGCACAGTTGCATATTTTTATTCATTCATTCATTCATTTTCATTTCAGCTTAGTCCCTTTATTAATCTGGGGTCGCCACAGCGGAATGAACCGCCAACTTATCCAGCATATGTTTTATGCAGCGGATGCCCTTCCAGCTGCAACCCATCTCTGGGAAACATCCATACACACCCATTCACACTCATACACTTCGGACAATTTAGCTTACCCAATTCACCTATACCGCATGTCTTTGGACTTGTGGGGGAAACCGGAGCACCCGGAGGAAACCCACGCCAACACAGGGAGAACATGCAAACTCCACACAGAAATGCCAACTGACCCAGCCGAGGCTGCATATTTTTATTTATTTAGTTTATTTATTAAGGAAGTGCTTAATGGAAACACCAAGACGCGTGTAATTGTTGAAAATGCACATAAAGAAAAGCATAAACGTTTTATCTGATAAGAAAAAATGTGCATAAAACTACGATGGAAACACATTTACTGAATAAATCCCATTGTGCGCATCAAATAAAAGTAATGTGATTTTGTCTTGACAGATCATGTGATGATAAAAATAGGAGCAATGGGACAGCATTACTGGGCAAAGAAGCAGACTGATCACATTGTAAATCATACGAACTGTTGTTTTGTCAGTCTAAACTCCCTTAGCTAAAGTCTGTCATCACACTGGTTATTTATTATTAAGATTAAAGTTTTTGTTGTGCGATATATTGTCATAGAAATTGTTGCAATAAGCGATGTTATTATCATTTTGAGAACATTTTATGCCAATAATTTAAAATACTTATTTTAAGGTTATTTAGATTCTATAATGTGATGTTAAAAAGGTAAATGTCCTATTATATATACTATTAAATGTCCTATTAGGTAAATGTCCAATTATAAACTTTGACACTATCATTGTAAAATGCCTTCAACATTATGTGTGAATTTGTAAATATATATTGCAACGGCAAAAATGATTGAGGTCATCTCCATGTATTGCACAATAAGTCAATTTGTGGATTATTGTGACAGGCCCCCAAAAGCCACTGCGCATTAATTGTGTTTATTTTTAATTAATATATAGAATATATATAGGAAAAAAGGCCTACGGTGGCTTCTCCTACCTCAGCAAATTTCATTTTTCTTTTTCATATCTGGCGCCAGTTTATCAAGAAGTGACGATTTTGTTCTCCTGGACTCATTGGATGCTTTATTCGCAAATGTTTTATGAAATATACGCTTTCCACATAAGTCTAATTCACTTCTTTGGATGGAAAAACATAGACATTGCTCATCACAAACAGCTTATCCATTTTTTTTACAAATTTTACCTTTTACAACAGCCACCTTGATGTATCAATGGCATGCAAAATGAAAATTCTGCCATCATTTACTCACCTTTCACATGATCCAAACCTGTTTCACTTTCTTTCTTCTGCAGAACACAAAAGAAACTATTTTGAAGAAAGCTGTAAACCTGTAACCATTGACTTCCATAGTATTTGCTTTTCCTACTATTACAGAAGTCAATGGTTACAAGTTTTTAGCTTTCTTCAAAATATCTTCTGTTTAAAAAAAGGTTTGAAACCACTTCAGAGTGAGTAAATTGAGCAAGTTTTCATTTCTGGATGAACTATCCCTTTAATTTTATAGCACATTTCTAATAAAGTGCATAGTAAGTGTATTTTAGGACAAAAAAACCTAAGTGTTTTTTTTTTTAACTAGGAGACCTCCAAAATAAAACCAGGAACTTTTAATCCAGCATAATAAGCACACTTTCATCTCAGTCTCTGAGTTACTGCCCAAGCTTGACCGAGAGAGAGAGAGAGAGAGAGAGAGAGAGAGAGAGAGAGAGAGAGAGAGAGAGAGAGAGAGAGAGAGGGGGGAGAGAGAGAGAGAGAGAGAGTGAGAGAGAGAGAGAGAGAGAGAGAGAGAGAGAGTGGTGTATGTACCTGATTCTCTGCAGCACTGGGAGTGTGTGTCCTGTGGTCTGTGAAAGTAGAGGAGATCTCCAGCAGTGTGTGGTGACAGAGTGATGGAGAGGAGACAGCTATCAGCTCTTCTTCAATCTCACCTGGTAGTGCACATGTACCTGACAACACACAACAAGACGCGCATGAATAATCAGCATCTTTTTTTCTTTTTTTTTTACGCAAAGCTGTCTGTCAGCATTCATTTACAAACAGCTCCTTCTTTTACAGAGAAAACTCTGTCGTTATTTACTCGCTCTCATGCTGTTCCAAATTCCTTCTTTCTTCCCGTGGAAGATATTTCTGATAATAGTCACAGTTTGGAAGAATATTTTGAGGAATGTCTGAGCTGTTGGATATTATATAAGGAAAGTGGATGATGACTTTTTACCAATTATTTTTTATTTAAAAAGTCACATTTTACAATAAGGTTTCATTAGTTAATAATTAGTTCATCTGTTTACTACCATAAACTAATAATGAACAATACCTAATCATAGTTCAACACTTACTAATGCACTGTTAAAGGGGACCTATTATGCCCCTTTATAGATGTAAAATAAGTCACCACAAATTATTTTTTATAACTCTTTGAAACTACACATAAAACACAAATGCTTTTAAAATCCAAATCCTCTAAAGGATTGTTAGTCTGTATTATTTAGGGCAACCGGAGCCGGGAACACTTCCTAAAAGACATTATAATTTGAACGGCATCTACACTTATGTTAGTCTGTTTTTCAGTATTCCCGAGGTTTCCATAATCCTGGAGCTGTATCCTGAGCAGATGCTGTAGTGGACATTGAGGAGTGGAGAGCATGAGACTGATTCCTGAAAGACCCCAGTGACAGATGAGTCTCCACATTGATCCTGTGGGCCAGCCTGAACACCCCCCTGTGACCTACTCACACCTGCTTCTCCACATTGGACGTACAGGGTTCTTCAGACGGACAGCAGCTCTGCACAGGATGTTTGGTTGAGGAGAAATGGTCGTGCCCAACTGAGCCTGGTTTCTCTCAAGGTTTTTTTTTTCCTTCACTTTCGTCAATTGGTAAAGTTTGATCCTCGCCACTGGCTTGCTTGGTTTGGGACTTGTGGAACTGCGCATCAATGGATTTGCTCTTCAGTGTTTGGACTTTCAGCAGCGAAAATTAAACCACACCGAACTTCATTTTTACTGTGCTTAAGCCCCTTATAAAAGTGATTTTTGCATAATAGGTCCCCTTTAAAATCCAAATTCATGCATGGTAATATTAGTTAATGTTAAAATTAGTTAACAAGACGAACAGCTTTATTTCTATTAACATTAGAATACACTAACATTAAATACTGTAATTAATGTATTACTCATTGTTAGTTCATGCAAGTAAATACATTAACTTATGTTCACTAATACAATCTTATTGTAAAGTGTTACCAAAATATTCCATTATATTCTGAAATAAGGACTTTAATTAACAGTAAAGTTTCTTTTGCAAATGTAAACTTTTACTTAATTTCAAGTTTGCATCAAAATAAAATATACAGTAGATATATGTTTAATTAATGCCATGTCAGCAACAACGGCTATTTTCATGGCAAAAACATTCATTCATTCATTCATTTTCCTTTGGCTTAGACTCTTTATTTATCCACAGTGGAATAAACTGCCAACTTATCCTACATATGTTTTACACAGCGGATGCCCTTCCAGCTGCAACCCATACACCCATACAGTCTCGCATTCACACACATACACTACGGCCAATTTAGCTTATTCAACTCACCTATAGCGCATGTCCTTGGACTGTGGGGAAAACCGGAGCACCCAGAGGAAACCCGCACGAACATGGGGAGAACATGCAAACTGACCCAGTCGGGGCTCTAACCAGCGACCTTCTTGCTTTGAGGCGACAGTGCTAACCACTTGGCCACCATGCCGCCCATTGGCAAGAACATTTCATTAATAAATATACAATTAAAAAATTAGGTAACATTTTTAACGTTATTATATGATAACTAGAACACTAATACAGTAGTGTGTGTTTCCTTTCTGCAAATGTCCTTCTCATAAATTAAAAAAAAAATCTAATTTTGTTCAAAAACCTCATTATGTAACAACTCGTTGGTGGTAGACATGATGAGACGGGAACACAATACTTAACAAATGAAACGGATTTATTGACAAACACTTACTGGATACAAACTGGATAGAAAGGACACGCAGACGGGACATCGACGTTGACACAATACAATACCGGACAACGAAGGACACAGACGGAAGGGTATAAATACAAGAGGAGATGATTAAACAGATGAGACACAGGGATGAACACAGGTGGGATAAATTAACACTGACGATGGCGGGAAAGACAGGAAAAAGGGATCACATGACGATATCAAGCACATGACATGACAGAACACTGACACATTATTTTACTGATCTTTTTTTTTTTTCATCTTGTTGAAGGAGTTTAAATGTTCAGTTTTAAACATTTGGGGCTTTTTATGGGGCACTCTTGCACTTTCAACAAATCATCATGTTCTACAAAAAAAGTGTTGCCAGTTCTGAACAAGATTAGGATGAGTATATATTTTGTGAACTTCAACTTTTATGTAACTATAGAAGGACTTAAGCACCATTTTATTTCCAAAACATTTTTTTTGCGATCGCGTCAACACAATCTCATGGCAGATTGTAACTACTTTACATTTTGGTAGATTAATGGCTAAATTGTATGATTTTGTATGGTCTGCTCACATTTTACGGTCTTCCATGCTTACATTTTTCTAAAACAAATTACTACAAATAAAAAAACACATTGTACATTGTTTTATACAAAAAATACAGTTAAAAAATACAGTCAAAATTATTAGCACTCCTGTGATTTTTCTTTTTCTTCTTCAAATATTTCCCAAATGATGTTTAACAGATTCAGGAAATTTTCACAGCATTTTTAATAATATTTTTTCTTCTGGAGAAAGTCTTGTTTATTTTATTTCGGCTAGAATAAAAGCAGTTTTTTTATTGTCTACAAAACAAACCATTCGTATACAATGATTTGCCTAATTACACTAATTTGCCTAATTAACTTAGTTAAGTCTTTAAATTGCACATTAAGCTGAATACTAGCATCTTGAAAAATATCTAGTAAAATATTATGTACTGTCATCATGGCAAAGATAAAAGAAATCAGTTAAATTAGTTATTAAAACTATTATGTTTAGAAACGTGTTGAAAAAAATCTTTTATTCATTAAACAAAAATTGGGCAAAAACATAGACAGGAGGGGCTAATAATTCTGACTTCAACTGTACATTGCTTCGTATGTAAATACAAGAAAAATTCATAAGAACAAGCCCCTAATTCACCAAAATGTAACAGTTACATTTCCCCATGGATTTACGTTGTGTAGCTTTACGTGTGTGTGTGTGTGTTTGAAAAAGACATCAGGCCTGGCAGGAGCTGGACTGATGCTGATCTTAATTAAACAGCTAATTACCAACACAGTGAAAGCCATAGTTTCAGCAGCTGGGAGAAAACCTGGCATCTGAGGGTGCATCTGCATTTCTACACTGGTTTGTGTGTATAAAGAAAGCCCACTCACGGCTCTCAGAACAAGGTGGTCTCAAAAACAAGGTCATTAAGCGGCTCACTAAGGAAACACAGGAAGAAGCTTCACGGCGCTAATGAATCTGAAGGCTGATGCTGTTCTGCCGTGCCGTGAACCTGCTTGGCTGCGTTTCATTAAATTCATACATATTATATAACTCTTCTTGAGCCTTGGTCCACTTTGACCAGAATTGCCTTCTTATCTATCTGACAACACTGAACCCTAAGGTAAAGTCTGTTATTATTACTTCTAGCATCTCTCAGAATGAAGTGGTGTTTACGTGAAGGTTATAATAGTTCATTTCATAACTCATTGAGTATGTTTACATGGACACCAATACTCAGATTAAGACAATACTCTAATTAAGACTCTACCATGTAAACAGCGATTTTTGATTACCTTAATCTGACTAAAGTCATAATAGAACTAAACAGAAATCGAATTAAGACATGTGAAGTCCTGTTTTAGTTGCATTATTGAAGATATGTAAACACCTTTAATCAAACTATTAGCGTTTTGTAGTACTTTTGGCTACATTTTGCGACAGGATGCACAACGGCAGCTGTCAGGTGTTTGACGACAAACAAATGAGAATGGCTTCAAGCAAGAGAGCAGATTTTTGGTGCGAGTGGGAAACGATGACTATCTGGAAATCTGGAAGAAATGCACATTATGAAGGGGCTTGACTCTGAAGTGAGTTTGTCGCGCGACATGAATAAAAAGTTAGCGAATTAAATGTCAGAAGGTGGCCTGAGTAGGGTTGCACCAGCTCTTCGTAAGTTATTTCTTAAACTGGAACGTAAAGTCCACACTAGGGGCTTAGTAACTACGAGCTAGTTTGTAACAAAATTTGTTCAAACTGTAGTTAGTAGGTCGTAAGCTCTCCATAAAGTCATACGTAGATGCATCCATTCATTTTAGGATCGGGCGACACGGCGGCTCAGTGGCTGGCGGCGGCAGCGGGAGGGCCAATGGTTCAAGTTCTAGTTGAGCCAGTCGGCCCTCACTGCGCGGATTTTGCATGTTCTCCCGGTGTTCGCGTAGGTTTTCCGGTTTCCTCCCACAGTCTAAAAACATGTGACATAAGCAAATTGTAATAACAGTCACAAGCACTTAAAGCATAGATTCCAAATCAATTCTTATAGAACCACCTTATTAACCAAGGTATAGGTAAAAAACGAACTAGGGGCTCTCGAGAAATACCTGATCTCGTATACCTCCTAATGCTCATTGACCAGGCGTAAATCTTGGGCTCATCTATCTCCGAGCTCAGGGTTCTCTCCCGGGACAGCATGCCAAAGCTGCTAATATAGTCGAGCATTATCTAAGTGTGAACTCTTGAAAGCCCTTATCAGTGAGTAAGTCTCACGATGCGCCTGATCATCCTCTCATTCGGTATTCACCTGCTTTCTTTTCGCACGAACACAGTTGATTTTATCAGTTGTGCTGCTTCTCGATGGGCTTCTCTCAAAATTTGCTTTTAAGAAAACAACAATTTAAAAAAATATTTTAAACCAGCCAAAGGGGCTAGTGGATGTGGTTGTCTAACCCACCACAGCTGAAATCTACCCGCATTTGGCGGATTGGTGGGTGTTAATGTCAAGCCCTGACTGTACATATTAAAATGGCTTATTCATCAACATTTCGGTAGACTGACTTCAATATAACCTGTTTTTGTACTAACAAGAAAGTTTTGAGTTCTGAAACTTAACTAGATTTAACTAGTTTTTATAGCACAATGACCTTGTTTTAAATGTCAAAAGATTGAGGCAAATTAGATATTTTCAGTTCACGACCACTTTAACATATACAAAATAATCAGATTTTGCCATCTGATTTTTATGTAGCATACCAAACACCCACTACAACCCAAGGTAGAGCGACCTGCCGACTTTCAGTGAAGGATAATTTTTACAAAACCCCAGCAACCGGCGGCATGATTATTAATGCTAATTGAGGTGAAGTTCAGCATACATCTTTTTGTTATTCAGCGAACATGACTGCCATTATAAACACGCCACCTAATGACTTTTACATTCACCCTTTCCTCTCAAATGACACACTGATCACAGGCAAACACACAAAAAAAAACACAAAAAAAAACATGGAAGGCCTGCTCTCGAATCTAAGCCTCTCCAATCAAAGGAGGCTTTCTTTGCTGCACCTACTTTATTTATTTTTGCATTAAACTGGTCATTGGAGTTTAAATGAGCCTCTCTGGCACTACAGAAAAGAGCGACTCATTACAAGCCTGCACAGCGAGCATTAAGCCTCGCCAAGCGAGCGTTCGCCCCTGGCTCTAATGATGAGGGAGCGGTTTGGAATTTGCATGCGTTGAATATACGTGTAATAAATGGTAATATATTTAAATCAAGCTGTATGACGGCTCTAATTACAAAAAAAATAGCATGCGCATGATATCCACTAAACCCTATTAAAGGTAAGGCGAGCCCATGCAATCCTTACACATGCACATAAACGAGCCATGCTTTTTTACCCATTTTAAAACACATCCATACAGGTGATGCCAACGTGTCAATGTGTATTTCATGTGAATTTGTGATGGATCCAATGCTGTTGTGAATATGGAAATTATGACAAGAATCCTCAACGATGTCCTTTACATGAAAATAGATGTACATGTAAAGATTGCAAATGTATACAGCATCTAGGCCACCTAGTGTAATCCAGCTAACGCAAACTAAGTCTGTGTTAAGTGTTAGGTGTAGACACCTGTAGCATCGGCTTTTTCCTCTTCATCCTCCGAATCTCCCAAATAATTATCAAACTGCCAAAGAAAAAGACAAAGGCAACTTAGAATGAGCTTAAAATGCATTTTGCATGCAAATCTTACAGTTTTTAGATACAGTTTAAGAACTCCTTCTTAAACATTGCAATGTTAAGAAGGCTGATTTATACTTCTGCATCGAGTGATTGCCGTGACCCACAGCGCCTGGCTTGCGTGTAGCCGTACATTTATACTTCTGCGTGCTGTTTGTGTTGCTCTGCAATAACACTTCCGAAACACTAGGTGGCAGTAGTTTTTAATGTTCCTCTGTGTCTAGTTTCTTTAGGTGTTTTGTTGTTTTCTCAACACTACCTTAAATGTACAAGCTAAAACTCGCTCATTCACTTGAAAACAATCGCTCCATCTGGCTCGCACCTCTCAGCACCGCCCACACTCGTCACCGCTACCAAGCCAACCAATCACAAAGCTTGCACTACGCATCGTTGCAACGTGTAGTAAAATTTTTTGAGAGGGCTATGAGAGCGTGCGAAGGCTGCGCCAGAGCATATACGTTTGCGCTTGATGCAGAAGTATGAATCAGCCTTTAGGATTAGCTTAGCATAGTTAAATGAGCTTGCACAACAAACAGTAAATACAATAGTCAATTCTGTTCTGAATTGGAAAAAAAATAGTGCAGATATGGATTTTTTTATAAGAATTGTTTAACCAATATATACGTTGTTAAGTCAGACCAACTGGCGGAAAGAGTTTTTCTTCATATCAGGCCGATTACAATCACATTAACAACAAGTATTTATTAACATGCATAACTAAATAAAGTCATGTTTATTGGCATGAATTACTTTTGACTGAATATATTGACTGAATAACATTTTTTCTGCTTGTTCAAACTACTTATTTGAAATTAGCTGAAACAACACAATTCTTGAGGTTTTTTTGAAGGGGGGGGGGGGGGGACAACTGAATTGTTTTATGTTCAATCCACTGAAATTTGTTAAAACAACTTAATTGATTTGTGTTGGGACAATGTGAAGGAATTGTGTGAAACCCAGCACTTTTTACAGTGCAGTACAATCTAGAACTGTCCTTTCTATGGAAGATATGTGGGAAATTGCCTCAAAATCATAGTTTTTTTTAGACTGTTTTCAATTGTTTCTAACAATACAATGATTAAGTACAAAGATTAGCTTAGCATAGTTTAAATATTAAGTACAATAGCCTTTTTCTGTTCTGAATTGATTACAAGTAGTGCCCATATGCCAATATGATAAGCCTTTATATTTGGAAGTGGATAACCAATATATATATGCTGACAAGAACAAATCAGATCAACTAGCGGAAATCATTTTTCTTCTTATCAGGCCGATAACAATAACATTAAAAATAAGTTTGCCAACATTGCTGCTGACATACAGTATTATGCAAAATTGATAAACGTTTTTATGGATGACACATTATGTGTGACATTACCTTAAAAAAACTGATTCATAACTTATTTGCTTTTAGATATTTTTTTTATTAAATTTTAATCATTTGCAATGTCCTGGCTATTTACCTTCACAGGTCTTTCTGGAGCAGAGCCTGATTGGCCGCCCAGCCTTCCTCCAACACAACCGCCATCCAACAGCATCTACAGCAACACACAAACCCACTATATCATTTCACTTAATGATGCTCTGAAATGACAACAGCCATGTGAATTGGAGCGATTACAATCAAAACAACATTAGAATCAATATAGCTGTTGTTCTCTCCTTGTGATGGGTAGAGCTAAATAATGTGGAGGCTTTTTTTTAGCATTGACTAGCCTGGGATGTTGGCTGATGTGCTTTGCGTTATTGACAGTAGCTGGTGCTGTGGCTTGCCAGAGTCCCACTGAGATCAATATGCAAGCTAGGCAGGAGTCTTAAGCACCGTTCACACACACACACACACGCACACGCACACGCACACACACACATATATACAGACAGATAAGCTAAACACACATTGCAATGAAGCCATTCAATACGCTGAGAGAAGAATTCCAGAAGTCTTGAGGAAGAAATACATGAAAAAGAGAGAAAATGAAGAACATTTTTAGTATTTTGAGAGTGCTCACCCATACTAAAAACACAGCAACAATGCTGGTTGGTTGCTGGGATTGTGGGTCACCACAACAAAAACGGTTTGTGATGCATTCTTGTAGCTTAAATAGCACAGCATGACACTTGCGACACCAAGGTTGTGGAGTTTGATTCCCAGGGAAAGCAAGAAGTGATAATATGCGTACTGTAAATGTAGTTTAAGCTGCTTTGCTTTGGATAAAATTATCTGCCAAATATATGTAACAATATTTTAGTGACCTAAAAAGGCAAATGTTTTAAAAGAGTGGGGTTTTGAAAATGATACAGACATTTTAGGTGATACGTTAACCAATAGCTTTTTATATTTGGACTTCACATGATATATGGGCAAATTACACAAATCTTGCTATGATTTTTCGGAACCTGATTACAAAAATGAACAAATATAGCAGATATTAAAACCTAACTGCAAAAAACAAGGAACCCACAAGCAGTGTTGGGGGTAAAGCGTTACAAGTAACACGAGTTACGTAATAATATTACTTTTCTAAGTAATGAGTAAAGTAACGCATTCAAAAAATTAAGTAATAATATTTGAGTTATTTTTTCAAAATCAAGTTACTTTTTAGATTAGTTAATTCCCTTTAAAAAAAATACAATTGGCTGAATTAAAATTAGTGTAATCAAGTTGAATCACACTCAATGAGAGAATGAGCTCCCCGCGGGAACAGACAAGACACCAAGATGGCAGAGCCTTACATTTCTGTGATGGAAGTATTCTCATTATTTTGAATACATGGAAGAAAAGGAGATTGTCTCAATGGACAGTGATTAAATCTAATAAAAAACAAAAGTAGCAAACACATTGCTTTCAACTTTCATTAATCTGTATAAATGTCAAGAAGTTCTCAGAAGGTAGCATTATTGTAATCTCTTTTTTAATTAGTTTTTTTTAAAGGTAAATGAAGGTGTAAGTTATACAGTGTGTCGTTAAATGCAGAGCTCCTCTATTAAAAAAAAAAAAAGAAGAAGAAGAAAAATACCCTGCAAGTTCCGAAAGAGATCAAGCCTCAGGCAGGTACGAAAAAGTAACTCAAAAGTAACGTAACGCATTACTTTCCATAAAAAGTAACTAAGTAATTCAACTAGTTACTTTTTTGAGGAGTAACTCAATATTGTAATGCATTACTTTCAAAACTAACTTTCCCCAACACTGCCTAAATGAAAGCCACCCTACTACTTATTTAAAATTAGCTGAATCAACACAATTCTTGAGCTTTTTGGGGTACAACTTAATTGTTTCATGTTCGATCCACTTAAATTTGTGAAAAGAATTAAGTTAACTTAATCGATTTGTGTTGGGACAACATGAGGGAATTGTGTGGAAGCCAGTATTTTTAACAGTGTAAATGGGGATAATCAGAGGGGAATAACAGTTGGATAACAGTTGAAACCTAACCGTAAGCCTAAACTTCAAATAAACAGTAAACATATGCATTAGTTATGATTGCCTGATTGGAAAGTTGCTCTAGGATCAACATAGATGTTGATTCAGGAACATGTCCTACTTGGTGAAATCAGGTTAGGGGTCCATTTTTAGTGCATCACTCTACAAATGTACTCTTGGGTTGTGTCTCCTGTCATATACAGTTATATGATTGTCACAGTTTCTCGCCTGTGATAGCAGAAATAGTCCTAACCTTTCATTTCAGTGACACTGATGTTATCCTTAGCAAGCCCCACTATAAAGTGAGAAATAAAGGGGAAAAAAAGAGAAAGGTATAGATAAGAATTAAGTATGTTAGGGCTGCGCAATATATCATTTCAGCATCAACTTTACAATCCTCGCATCTGCAATGTCAAGTCGGGATTATAGTTGACAACATGCATGATTTGTGGAGTCGTTGCAAAGTTTAATCATAAATCTACTAGATAAGTTTATCACTTGAATCTGTTTTTAAGTGCATACAGACACAAGAAATTATGGTGTTTGTAACTAAGAAATATTATTTGTATTTATATACTGTATATATACAGGGGTTAGCATTGTCACATCACGGTTGCTGGTTCGAGTCCCAGCTGAACCAGTTGGCGTTTCTGTGTGCAGTTTGCTAATGCATTCATCAAAGCTTGTGATTGGTTTATTATATTTTAGGCAAATGCACCCCCCTACAAAATCATCCCAATCAATCAAAATCTTTATAAATCATCATAACCCAATCAAAAATGATTAATTCTTTCCAAATAGTGGCATTCTTTTCATCTGGAGGAAGTATACTCAAATCTTAATATGTATCGCAGAAAAAAAATATCACAATGTCAGATTTTTCCAATATCGTGCATCCCTAACGTGTGTGTGTGTGTAGGATAAGCAGAAAACAGGCTAACGCTAAACACTTTAACATTGATGGAAGTGAAGGAGAAGTCTGGCTAAACCTCTCCCGGTAAAAACTGTCGGATGGAGCGGGTCAAATCTATAAGGTTGTGACCTCTTCCTGATCAGCAGTCGGTGAGCAGCGGTTGGCCTGTCCCATCCGTCGGTGCACGCTCTCCTCTATCATTGTCACCTCTTCCACTCGTTGTCGCTCTCGGCTGCTGTCCATCTCTCTGCAGGACAAGTCTCCATGTCCTCCAGGAGCAGTCAAACGTGGATCTCTCACATTCTCTGCAATGGGATACGACAGTACGACCACAGGCGAAGGATTAATGGACGTTTCAGAGGAAAGAAGATGTCCGCAGCATTCAATATGATCACCTGGGGTCAGGTACGTGAAAGTGGACAGGAACTGCTCGTATGTTTGCTCCGGGGAGTTGCAGAACTGCTCCAGAGCTTCAGCCACGGCTTGGTCATGATTGTTCAAAGCTGAACCATTAACTAATCCTGACATCCCATCAAGCCTATCTTCAACACTGAGAAAAGAAGAGATGCAGAAAGATTAATATTTGCCTGGCGCAATGAATGTTACAATATTAAAGCCTATGGTACAGAAAGCAAATACTGCATGCCACGTTAAAAGGTCAGTTCAACCCAAACAAAGAAAATCCAGTCATCGTTTATTCATCCTCATGTCATTCCAAAGCCATAGGAAATGTGTTCATCTTCTGCGTTCAACACAAATGAAGCTATTATAAATCAAATCTGAGAGAGTCACACTTCAAAACATTCATGAGGAGATCATAAAATGAACATTATGCATCAGGGTCTTTTAACGAAAGGACAGAAATCTCAGATATGTGATTAAATATATCTGTTCTGAAGAGGAACAATAGTCTTATGCTGTGTTCACACCAGATGCGGCATGTGGGAATAAATCGCACTATTCATGTGTAAATAGACGCGTGAACATTTTGAGTTTACTCAGTTCATTCGCGAGTCAAACTCACTTCACAATAGATGTGGATTCGCGTCATGGGCGGGGCTTCTGTCTGCTCAGTGACTCTAGTTTCGTTGCTAAATGGCTAACATGGTTTATATCGAGAGATTAGCTGTGCTTTATGTCATTTAGGAAGACTAAAAAAACAGCGTAGATTCGTTTGGTGCCATGTCTGAGTCTACTAGATCTCTACGTCATAATCACGGCCATACTAGAGCAAGCTCCTGATTGGTTAAAGCGATGCGAATGTCTGCTAAAGTTCAGATTTTCCAAATAGAGCAATTTGCACGTCAAGCACGCAAAACGCTCAATTTGCCCGAATAGTGCCGCAGGATGTCTATTCGCGTCTTTGCACTGACTTAACATGTAAATCACTTGTGCTTGGCGCTTCAACCGCGTCTGGTGTGAACACACCATTACACCATGTCCTAACTACACGCGACGTGGCAACACAACACGCAATAAAAGGTATCTTTTTCATGTTAAAACGAGTTTTTGTCCCAAGCATCTGCGACAGCGATGTGCACAATTTCTATTTTAGAAACGGTTTTATTTTTCTGCGACGTCGCAACAAAACAACAGCATAAACTACAAAGACAATTATAACCTCAGGTACAGATTATGGGCTTCAGTGTTTCAGTGGGATTCAGTGTTAAATGCTACCAACGTGAGATTGAATGCCATTTTACGTGACATTTACTGCCTTACTTTTGAAAGCAGCAGCAGGTAGTTACCCTCAGATCTTGGAGAAAAACAAATAGCAAACTGTTTGAAAACTAAACTCAACAACATCAGTAATTCAGCTCATGTACTTTTATTAATATTAATTTGATTTAATATGTATTAATTAGATAATAACCCTTACCATTTTTTGGGAATGCAGTGTTTGATATTTAAATGAATAGCTGACATTTAAGTGTATCTGTTGTGTCGCGTCAATTTTGGTGTAGACAGCCAAATTGCTTGTCGCTGTAATCTTGTTATGGGTTAGAAACAACATTAAGGTGAGTATATAATTGCCAAAAATTTTCATTTTGATGTAAACTAATTGTTTAAAGCAGGAAAAAAATACCAAAAACCAAACATAATAAATGACAAAAAATTTAAATAAAAAATGATGAAGGGATCCTGCTAGGCTCCACTACTTTACCGGTCACTTATCACAGCCGATATGCATTATAGCTGCATTAGCCCTGATTGGAATGAAATTATCATTTTGAAGTTCAACTTAATTACAATCAATGACGAAGTGATTGCCGTGACATTAAAATATAATGAAGAATGGCGTGATGATCGTCAGAAACTCGGAGCTGTCGCTGTGTCATTCATCACAAACATGCCCTAGGGAGAACCGTCTTCAGGTGGCACAACATTAGTGGGGACAGAAACAGGTGCTACACTAGAGTCTAATTACTCTCCTCTATCAATAATACAGCGCAAATCCTTGCATAGCTTCAGGCATCAGCTGTTCCGCTCGCCCACCTCCTCCTCATCCCTATGGACTGCTACTATTTCTGCAGGAGGAAGACAACTGTGTACAACTGCGTAGCTTACACTGTACAACATGGCGCTAGCAACATCAAGATTATGGGCTTGGTTCCCAGGGAATGCATGAACCGCTGATATGAACAATTTCAGTGCAATGTAGGCTCTTTTGGATAAAAGGGTCGGCAAATGTGTAAACGTACAATATCCACATTTGCTGAACAACCAGATTTGTAGTATTCAGCATGTGAAAACTCAAACATAACACACAGCGTTTGAACTTGCTTTCCATTTTCGGTTGGATAAATATTGTTTTTGAAATTAAACTCCAAACATATTCCCATTTTACTCCAATTTATATTGAGTGGTGCGACTAGTCATGTCTGATTTGCAAATAATTGTTTTTTTTAGAAAATTGTTAAAAAAAAAAAAGGCACGGTGGCTCAGTGGTTAGCACTGTCACCTCACAGCAAGAAGGTCACTGGTTTGAGTCCTGGCTGGGCCAGTTGCCATTTCCGTGTGGAGTTTGCATGTTCTCCCTGTGTTGGTGTGGGTTTCCTCCAGGTGCTCCGGTTTCCCCTACAGTCCAAAGACATGCGCTATAGGTGAATTGGATAAACTAAATTGGCCGTAGTGTATGAGTGTGTGTGAATGCAAGTGTGTATGGGTGTTTCCCAGTACTGGGTTGCAGCTGGAAGGGCATCCGCTGCGTAAAACATATGCCAGAATAGCTGGAATGAGGAAAATGTATCACAGTGACAAAATCTGAATGCTTGCAAACCATACTTTTTACCATACTTGGGCTTTAGTCTGTAGGGCTAGCCAATACACTAAGCAATTATCGTTATTACGATAATAGTACATGTAATATTCATATCGCAGAGAGGAGCGATAAATGAATAAATTACATTTATTTTATGTGCACAGACATAGGTAATCCATAGGTAATCCAAATTTGTCCGATCAGGTGGATCCTGTTATGCGATTGACTAGACCGACCCAATGTTAAACCTAGTGCCTCAGAGCAAAGAGCTGAAAATAAATTCTAATGGCGGAAGTACACACATGTGAGGAAAACTACGACAGCGAATAAAAATGTGAATTTCTCCTCAGGTTTTCAGGCATTCACAGTGTTTAAAATTCGAAGACTCTGTCCACACGACCACGAGTATTTTCAAAACCACACTTTTTTCTACGCGGTTTGGCTGTTTGTCCTCACGAAAACGCAGTATCAGGTGAATAAAACCGAAACTTTCAGAAATCTTCGGCCAGGGTGAAGATTTTTCAAAACTCTGTGTACAGTGTTGTCGTGTTTTCACCTCATGACATCAGCATGCAAGGTTTTCTCCTTTCTATTTGGCCAACACGGCTAGGTTCACACCAAATGCGGAAGAGGGAAATGTTGCATGTTCGCGACAAATGTATCGCGTAATCCACATTGTTCGACCGCTGGACGGTATTCCACCTCTGTTCTAATGTTTGCATTGACTTGTGCAATTTACTCGTGAAAATACTTCATTCTGATTGGTGTGTATCAATTATAAGAGTCATTATCGCCGCCTGTTGGTTCAGAATGTCCTTAACATGCATCACAGTGCGTTTTGGCATTTTCATGTGGATGGAGATTTGTTTAAAAACGAAAGAAGGGAAAACTCTGTTTATAAAAATACCCGTTTACGTGTGGACATGACATGAAACCGAAACTGTCTGAAAACTCCAGGCAGGGTGAATATTTTCTGAAACTCCCAAGTAAAGTGTGGCCATGTGGACACTACAACCAGTTTTTGCCTCATGATGTGAGTGTGCACGCAGTTTGCTCTTTTCTGATTGGCCAACCCTGCTGGGTTCACACCAAACACGATTGAGGCAAATTCTGCACGTTTGCAAAAAATGTGTTGCATATTCCACATCGCGGCACAGTAATCTGCCTTTGTTCTCACTTTTGCGTTGACTTATATGCAATGTACTCGTGCAAATACTTAATTCTGTGTTTGGTGTGAATCCAGCATAAAGGCTTTTATCGCCACCTGTTGGTTCAGCATGCACAGTGGGCTTTTTCATGTGGACATTTTAAAAAGGCGGGAAAACCGTGTACGTGCGGACACGGTGTAAATGTTTGAAACTTGACATAGTTGGGGTTTTTTTGCCTGAATTATATTTAATTATATATACAGACAAACTGCCCATTATCTGAGTATTTTAGTATGATCATTACAAATTATTTTTCAAAAATCTATGAAGGGAAACGATATATAGCAAGAAATATCGTTATCGCAATACTCAACAACATTGCAGTATAGCACAGCCCTACTAGTCAGTGTCTGTTGCATAAATAATACTTGTACAAACTAAATCCTACGGTAAAATAGCATATCTTCATCATTATAATGCAAACATTGTAGATCTGTTGTGTTGTGCCTTGCATTTCATTCTCAGTTTCCTATCGTCTGTCTCTTTATGTGACAGAGCTGGAAAACGGCAGTGTTCATTTGCCACCGCCGTATGCAAATCCACTCCAGAACTCAACAGGTTTGTTCTGCGGCGAGTGTAAGTGTGAACACCGGCAAGTAAGTGTGCTTGAGCGGGAGAATAAAGCGCTCTGAGACACCGGAGGAATCCTTTATTTTGCACTGAGCCTCAGGGGATTCGCTGAGCCTCCTCTTCATGGCCCTGCTCTTCAGACACAGGTGCTCCGCTGTTTGTGTTTTTCACTGTTCTTCAGGCACTCGTGGTTCCGGGTCTTTGTTTTGCGCTCTCGCACACACACACACACATCTCTCGGCCTCCAAAACAAACACACAACTGCACGAGGACTCGAAGCCCCCCGAAACACAAAAACATTATGCTAATGAGGCAGGCACAGCTGTTCCCTTCTTCTCTCTCTCTTTCTCTCGTTCTTTCAACAACAGTCGCCTAATTTCTCTCGTTCCTTTAAAGAGCCGCCAAGCAGAAACAGTTAATGCAAATATAAGCCTGCGGGAAATAAGGAGTATTTTTACAAATCCGAGCTTCCCCTCCTGCCAAAATGTGATGTGTGACTCACACATTCGATATTTGGTGTAATGAGAGTGAATCATTCTGCTCCTCACCAAACCCGATGCCACAGACCACTCAGATGCACACAGAGGAGACTATTTTAACAGCACATTACATCCAGACTGTCACAGATGCATTACCAAGAGTGTGATTTCGGTGTCAAACGCAGGTCGTAAAGGAAAAGAGCTGAAAAATCTGTTGCAATCGCATGTGTCCTAACTAGACACGACAAACGAACAGTGAAATCAGTGAAATGTGATACAATCACAGGCAATTAAAAGATGTTTAAAGTTTAATTTAGTTTAAACTATTATGTGTTATAAAACTAATCTGTTTTAAATGTATATTTATGATTATAGCTGGCAGCTAGCTCTCTGCAACTCTCACATGGTCGCCAACTGAAGCGCCAACTGTTAGTACTTGAATGGGAGACCACATGGGAAAGCTAAGTTGCTACCTGAAGTGGTGTTAGTGAACCAGCAGGGGAACCAGCAGAACCACCTGTGTTCTGTGTGGCTCCTAACGCCCCAGTATATTGATGGGGACTTTATACTGCTCAGTGAGTGCCATCTTTCAGATGAGACATTAAACCAAGGTCCTGACTCTGTGGTCGTTAAAAATCCCAGGATGTCCTTCAAAAAAAAAAGAGTAGGGGTTTAACCCTGGCTTCCTGGCCAAATTTGCCCACTGGCCTCCTAACCATCCCCATATCATAATTGGCTTCATTACTCTCCACCAATTAGCTGGTGTGTGGTGTGTAGTCTGGCACAATAGGGCTGCTGTCGTGTCATCCAGGTGGATGCATCACACTGTTGGTGGTTGAGGAGATTCCCCCCAAAACTGTGTAAAGTGCTTTGATTGTCCAGAAAAGGGCTATATAAATGTAAGGAATTATTATTAGCCTATTATAATGGATTTTTTTGGATAATTTACGCTAGACTAGGGGCCATAAAACTGTGCCTTGGGATACCTCAGGAAGCTGGAAGGAATGTTTGGGGAAAAAAACATAAAAATAAATCTGAAATAATTGATCATTTCATTATTAAAATCAAAATCATAGTAAAAATGATAAACACAAGATAAACACGCATTAATATAAAAAAACTAGATTAAAAGCAAACAATTAAAACAATACATTTGTTTTTAAATAAATTATACAAAACAATTTCACATGAAATGTTAATAAATGCATGTTAAATTTGGATTAATAAAATATATGTATTTTAAAATGTGTTTTATTCACAAATTAGTTTTTTTTTTAATCAGACAACTTGTGACACGCTCTCTATATTGTTTATTACGCTACTTTGAATATTCGGTCTCAAATCGCAAGTAAATATGACTTCAAAACAGCATTAGCTCTTTAATATTTATCTTTCTATTTAATTGCCTGTGAACAATGTTGCAATTTGATAGTCATTGGCTGCTAATATGATTTCACTATTAAAAATGTGCAAAAAAAAATACTTTTCTGAAATTATATTATTAAGGAGAAAGTCCAAATGTGCAAATATAAAACCAACTTTACACCAATATTTTTAAAAAGCCCTTTATGTCACCAAGACATGAATTTATTTCATCTTAATTACAGTCGATACAGCAATGTCAGTATATATTATTTCAATTTAAAATAACTATATTATATTTTAAATATATTTTACAATGCAATTTCTTTCTCTGATGACAAAGCTGAATTTTCCGGATTTTAGTGTCACAAGATCCTTCAGAAAATATTAATACACTGTTAAAAAAATTATACTATAATCAATTTTTTGTATATTATACTATACTATAGCCTACTATACAAAAGTATTACTTTGTAAATATATACGTATGCACAAGCACATATGCATACATTTTCATGTGAAGTTTTAGAGAGGGTTGCCCATTTGGAAAGATCTGGAAACATTCATAATGACTAAAACTGCATGAGAGATCTATTATCTATGAGTATTGCTGATCAGCTGTACAAAACAAAAAGTCCATATTAATAAACAGCCAATGATGCAGTGAGTTTGTGCTTGTTTTCATTCAAACTCGTGTGATTGTGCTCAAACACCTGTTGTGAGCAGCAGTTACAGACAGTAAACCTCAAAATGAGCCAGTCAACCTTCACAAACACTCAACCTCTAGCTCTGTCACTAAACCATTCGCTTTAATATCTCAAATAAAAATTACCAGCTCCAAACAGCTCTCAGATTTCGGAGTACACTGACCAAGAGGTAAGAGTACATTACTGGGACGACTATTGTAAGACTAAATATGTATTATTTGGAAACGTACGTGGGTTTTGGTGATATATAGTGTATATTAACTGATGAAAATACGATTTTCATAATGTAAAGTGATATATGTTAAAATATACGCTACAGTACGTAACGTAGCCTATTATTAATATACTGTATTAATATATTGCCAAGTTTCTCGTGTTGACAATTAGTTCTTGCTTATTTGTTTAATAAGGCTTCTCTTGCGTATTTGATTACCTTAAGACGAATCTAAAACATATCATATGTAGAAACGCTAGTACAATGTTGAAGAAAATAAGAGAATAGCTAGCGTTAGGAACACATAAAAAGTACCTCAGACATTGCCTACCGTTTAAACGTAGACCAAGAATCGCCGCTGTCGCACTGAATGCTGGGTATTGTAGTCCTTATATTGTATGCTTAACGCACTTCTCAAAGGGAAACTGGAGTAAGGAAAACTACAACCTATTTTCTGTGGGAATGTTTCTATGTTTTCGGAGAAACAGCGAAAGGGAGATATGGTTCCGCGTTTTTTTTTCTTACTTTGAATAAAACATAAAACGTACTGTAAGTACACACTTCGCTTACTGTTATGCTAATATGAAGTACTAGTTGTTGTTTTTTTATTAGACTGATTACCATTTGTACAACATATGGTTGCCATAGTTATCTTTAAGTTTAAGTTTTATTTGTGGTAAAGCCATGGTTGATTTTCATAAGAGGTAATTCTAGACAAAACAAAATTAATATTGTACAACTAAATGACTATAAACTAATGTTTCGGGGTTTTATTTCTATTTTACACAGCTACCTGCAAAAAAAGATGTCCTTACAGCCTCTAACCGCGGTGAATTGTGGCAACCTTGTGCAACCAGGTTTTTCCTTACTAGACCTGGAGGGTGATGTTTACCTCTTTGGACAAAAGGGCTGGCCAAAACGCTCATGTCCAACCGGGATATTTGGTGTACGCATTAAAAAAGGAGAACTTAAACTGCGTGCCATTTCATTTTCCAACAACTCCAGTTATCTCCCTCCCCTCCGATGTCCTGCGATAGCTCACTTAAAGCCTCAGGATGGCAAACCTGAATGTTACCTCATTCATGGCGGCCGAACACCCAACAACGAGCTGTCCTCGAGTCTCTACATGTTGAGCGTAGACAGCAGAGGTTGCAATCGTAAAGTCACATTGTGCTGTGAAGAAAAAGAGCTGGTTGGAGATGTCCCTAGCGCTCGATATGGTCATACTCTCAGCGTGATAAATAGCCGAGGGAAAACCGCCTGCATTCTGTTTGGTGGCAGGTCTTATATGCCCCCCACCGAAAGGACCACGCAGAACTGGAACAGTGTGGTGGACTGTCCGCCACAAGTCTATCTTATTGACCTTGAGTTCGGCTGCTGTTCAGCTCACACCCTCCCCGAGCTAACAGATGGCCAGTCATTTCATGTAGCCCTAGCTAGACAGGATTGTGTCTACTTCCTAGGTGGTCATATCCTCAGCTCTGATTGCCGACCATCTCGTTTGATCCGTCTCCATGTGGAGCTTCTCCTTGGAAGCCCAGTCCTTACCTGCACCATTCTTCACGAAGGTCTCACAATTACCAGTGCCATAGCCTCTCCCATTGGCTATCATGAGTACATAATTTTCGGCGGATACCAATCTGAGACTCAAAAGCGCATGGAGTGCACCTACGTTGGCCTGGATGACGTGGGAGTCCATATGGAACCTCGCGAACCTCCACAGTGGACCAGCGAGATCAGCCACAGCCGTACTTGGTTTGGTGGCAGCTTGGGCAAAGGAACTGCTTTAGTTGCAATTCCTTCAGAAGGAAACCCGACCCCGCCAGAAGCCTACCATTTATACCAAGTGAGCTTCCAGAAAGAACAAGATGGAGAAGCTACGGCACAGGGATGCAGCCAGGAGTCGACTGATTTTGAGGACTCTGCACCTTTGGAAGACTCTGAGGAGCTGTACTTTGGCCGAGAACCTCACGAGCTGGAGTACAGCAGTGATGTAGAGGGCGACACCTATAATGAGGAAGATGAGGAGGATGAATCTCAGACAGGCTACTGGATCAAGTGCTGCTTTTCCTGCCAGGTGGACCCCAATATCTGGGAGCCCTACTATTCTACTGAGCTTACCCGACCTGCCATGATCTTCTGCTCCAGGGGTGAAGGTGGACATTGGGTACATGCCCAATGCATGGAGCTCCCCGAAAGCCTTCTGCTCCAACTCTCCCAAGATAACAGCAAGTACTTCTGCTTGGATCATAGTGGCCTGCCCAAACAGGAGATGACTCCTCCGAAGCAGATGTTACCATTGAAGAGAGTCCCAATGAAGATGACCCATCGCAAGGCTCCGGTCTCACTGAAAATGACCCCAGCTAAGAAGACCTTTCTGCGAAGACTTTTTGACTGATTTTTTCTCTGTTCTGTTCATCATGACATCAGCTTTGTTTATTTTGTTGATCATTTTCTATATTTTAATTATGATTTATACCAACAGAAAATTGGAGCAGTGTATTTTTCATATAGAAACATCTGAAATGTGTTGTTAATTATTGCTGTAGTAATAGGCTATGTGCATTTTTTACAATGTTTGTGTATTATTTCTAAGAAGATGATTTGTTGTCCTTTTAAAAAATGTGAAGGGGGGCATGTTTTTTGTGCCTGAAGAAAGAGAAATCATTCAAATGTATTATCATTAAACCTTCTTTTTTTATGCTTATGATGACTTTATATTACAGTTCATTTCTGTCTTATCTTCTATACAAAAACATACATTTTCAATATGCTTTTATTTCATTTACCAGATGTAGCAGTAGTAAAATAAAATGTATTGCAAAAATAATTAAATTCAAAAAGACAACAAAGACAACTGGGGCTGCACGGTGGCGCAGTGGGTAGCACAATCGCCTCACAGCAAGAAGGTGGCTGGTTCGAGCCTTGGCTGGGTCAGTTGGCGTTTCTGTGTGGAGTTTGCATGTTCTCCCCGTGTTCGCGTGGGTTTCCTCCGGGTGCTCCGGTTTCCCCCACAAGTCCAAAGACATGCGGTATAGGTGAATTGGGTAAGCTAAATTGTCTATAGTGTATGGGTGTGTATGGATGTTTCCCAGTGATGGGTTTCAGCTGGAAGGGCATCCACTGCGTAAAACATATGCTGGATAAGTTAGCGGTTCATTCCGCTGTGGCGACCCCAGATTAATAAAGGGACTAAGCCGAAAAGAAAATGAATGAACAAAGACAACTAAGTATGAATCCACAAGTTTAATAATTGCAACAATCACTTACACTGTAATGTTCTCGCACAATGAAAGAAAGTCATAACAACGGATCAGGAACATTATCAGTGCTTTTGTGCAAGTCTATAAAACAAATATGTTTATAATTATGAGCAGTGTTGATTTCAAATTAAAAAGAACATCAAGCAATTTAAACAGGTTTTAACCACACTAATGAGTTTTAATTTAAACAAAAATCCTAACCAAGTAATGTAACGTTACTTGGGACAAAGTAATACATAAGAAACAAAGAAAACACTGAAATCAAGACAAAGAAATCAGCCAAACCAATTCACAAAGAAAGAAATTTTGAATAAAAAATGCATTTATATAGTAAAAAATTGACATTTGTTTATGAGAGCAACAATGTATTAAATAATACATTGAGGTACAAGTTTGATGTGAATAGAGCACATATCTCTTAACTTTAACACAACAAGAAAGAAATTCTGACAATAGTCAGCAGGTGATATTGTGTAAAAGACATGGCCATTTCTTAAAAAATGTTTGAATCTTTGTTTGTGTGAACAGCACATATGTGCAAATGTCCTGTGGGACCTGTAAGACTGAGGTAGATTATGGGGTGATCTACATAAATGTGCAAATGCTGTAGCATAGTGTCTATTTGCGTTCAGTCATTTGTTGACCATCTGAGCACCATCAAAATAATGCATTGGTAAAATAACCCCGTTTCCTCTAAACCTCCTGCAAATTTAGCGTTTTCTAATTTCACTTTGTCTCTGTCCTGTGTGAAATATTAATATAGCCATCATAAACGTGGGGCTCCCATAATATAATTTCAGTGACTTACAACTCCCTCATACGTTTTCATAAATAACCCTTCTGCATGAATTCGTGAAGGTGTCACAACCTGGCAATACAATAAAATCCCTCATATTTCACAAGCAGCAAGTGATAAAATCAAGTCAATTTGCCTGTAAAAGCTGGGGAGGAAAAAAAAAACTGCCCATACAATTTTATCTCTGCCATAAAACAATTTAGCCCACGTTTATGCACTAGCTTCAAAAAATAATGAGGTGAATAATAAAGTCATTACATGTGATATTACATATCATCTCAAGAAATGAAATCAATTACTTAACAATATTTTCATTAGCAAGAAAAAGGGTCCATTAAAGAAAGTCAATCAAAGATAAACTCAAAAATCTGGAACATCAAGACTGTTATCAGCTTCTTCTGGAGTCTCTTCAGGATTGAATGTGGCTTGCATGGCTTTTACCGAATTCTTGTGAGCCTCCATGAACTTCTGAAGATACTTGGAAGTGTAAAGCCAGTGGTGTTTTAATATATCTTCAAGCTCAAATGTTTTGGACTGCCTTGCATTCATCTTTCGAAAACGTCTGAACAGCTTGTTCCCAGATTCATTGCCTTCACTGGCCCATGCCCCAATAGACCCGTCTCTTTCAACAATCTCAGGAACATGGGCCAAAGTCTTGTGGAGGTAGTTGGTGATTTTTCCATCATATCGATACTTAAACATGGAGGACAGAAGATCAGCAAATTGCTGAGAGTTGTAGCTGTATTGACAGAGTTGGTCAGGGCAGTCTCTGGAGGGACAAGTTGACCGCCATACAGGCTTCATCTGCAAGTAGAGGTCCATCAGTTTCAACAGAGCCTCACGTCGTTCTTCAGAAGGAACCAGCTCACAGACAGCCTCCACAGCTTCACGTGTCATCAGCCGGCGAGCATAGTTTCCATTCATCCTCATCACAGGCTTGAGTTTCATTTTCTTCCTTAGTTGCTTGTCCAGGGTTGACCTCCAACGACGGCGTTCCTCACGACTCGGATTGGCCTTCTGGTAGACTTCTCCAATCTCATCCTGAAAGATTTTGTAGAATTCAGTCGCATTGCCGATGTCGCAGTGCAGTGCATCCAGAGTAGGCTGGGTCTCCATGAAAGGCTTAGCGGAAACACCTTTGACGCGGTCGCGCAGTTCGTCTGCGGATTCTGAGAAGGGATTTTTCCTCCAGATCTCATAGCGCTCGAGATTTTCATCATGACTGCGTGTGATGGAATGCAGCACCATGTTTTGAGAGGCTTCAGCACGTGTTGAGTCACAAAGTGTGCATATATAAGTAGAGCCCGATGCTTCCAGGCCTTCCATTTCACGGACCATCTTCTCATCATAGCCTGTGCCCCGGAAGAAGAACCTAAAAGAACGTAGCAGACCACCAACAGAAATGATGAGCCGACTTTCCATCATGGCTTTCCTTTCTGCTATCACAGGTCCCAAGATGGCTGTCAGGGTCTCGTGGTCAGACTCGTCCACAAACATGAGACACAGAGGTCTACAGGAGAGTTCAGAGTTGGGCTTTTGTTCCTGGAAGATGGTGATGCCATTGTCCTCACCTTCAAGTCGAATAGAGATGGACATAATTGTGAAGGAAAACCTTACTGCCTTTTCAGGTACTGCGGGACCAGATCCATGCTTCTCGCTGACGTCTCCCATACCATCACATGATTCTTTGATCACCACGGTAAAGCCAGATGTGCACATGCTGTCATCCAGCGCCCTCTCTCTCAGTCCTTCCATTATGTCCTCCTCCAGGTCTTTTAATGCAGAAACCAATGCCACATCATAACGAAATCGTCTGGAGATTGTGTCTGCTGGGACATCATCAACTGAGACTGTCCAACCAGAGAGGCCATCAATGATGCCCACATCCCAGGAGGTGGAAACGTTCTTCAAAGCAGGCTGCCACTCAAATTGGTGGAACCCAGGGAGAAGCTCTTTCTCTGCATTGCGCAGAGTGTGCAGGGGCTGGAATATCTGGCGGCCACTAGTGGCTTTCACAGTGCGGTACATCTTGTGATACTGACTGCAGCTGAGGAAGGTGTTGACCCTTATAGCTAAACACACTGCAGGATGCAGACCAAATCCTCTGCCTGAAAGAGAACACAGAGAAAGAGAATAGAACACTGTGAGATGGAATCGGATGTGTTTTGTACATAATAAAGTCAATATAACCAATACTGTCATCATGTGTGATAATGTGCCTAATAAACCCATTTCAGAACACAAGCAAATAAGCACTAGCATATCTGAAATAATTCTGGTTGTAATTTCAGCATTGAATATGTCTTAATTGTTATAGATTAGCAAGATTATAAATGCTTAAGTTAGGGAGAGGTGACTCAGCTGGGCTGGAAATACTGATCTATTGGCTGATGATGAAAACAGGCACCAGCTGGGCCCTGTTCCCCTGGGGCGCAAAGACAGTATCTATGTCATTTGCAGATACAAGGGCTACTGATGTTGTTTTCATCCTAACAGGCTCTTTACAAGAATTGTTATTGTGTATTACGTCTCACACGTGTACACACACACACACACACACACATACACATTCAGTAAGTGGTTATTGTTCTATTTAAACTGACAGTGAAGCGCATAAGAAAAAAAAAATCATTAATTTTTGTTGTGTAGATAACCTTGTGGATGTGTTCAATTCATTTTGCAGGTAGTAGATGCGAACATAATTATGTAAAATTGCATGTTAAAGCTGTTCTCATTAGAAAAATGAATACAATTATCTGCAGTCAGGCATGGACAATTAGGATAGTTCATTCCAGAAAACAAATAGCAATGCCATGTATTAGGTTATAAAAATGTTATATATTCTTATTATTGGTGGCTAACCATTCCATGTGAGGAAGTCAATAATGCATTATCTGTTCATTCTAGTTGTATTTGTCTGACAACAACTGCATTGGCAGTCACATATTGTGGGTGACATGTTTCTTGGCAGTACCTTGCATCATTGCTTCCAGTTCATCTGCTTGTTTGTGTTCATTCCCAGCTCTCAATGCCAGAAGGAAGAGCGTCAAACACACAGACTTCACATCCCCTCCTTCTTCTTTTTCGGCAAATGTCTTCACCTGGTTCTTCAAGTCTCGTAGTCTGTGTTTTTGAGCCCGACGGGTTAATGACAACAGGTGCTGTCGAGGACGCCCACCTTTGTTGACCGGCAAGTAACCATTAAGGTTCTGCTCTGAAGGTGTTTGTTCTTCCTGGGACTCTTTTTCACGGTAATGGTTGAGGCAGTGTTCCCTGAAGGAGTCCAATTGGACCCAGTCACTGCATTCTTCACTGGGGCAGAGCAGGGGGAGAGAGCTGAGGGTGGCAAGAAAGAACTTGGCTGGCTTGGTCAGGTGGGATGGATTCAGGTGTTGGTTACAGGTGGGACAGTTCGGGCCCAAAGCATGACTGTACCTTATAATGCACAGCCGACAGAACAGGTGTCGACATGGTGACTGGACGGGGTCAGAAAGCAGGTGATCACACACTTGGCAAGTAACTGCACGTATCAAGTCTGCTGGGACTTCAGTGGGGATGAGCTTAGTGCTCAGATGGTCCCTCTGGCACTGTGTAATATTCTTTACCCACTGTCCTCTCTGAACTGATAGTTTTAACCATTCTTTCCCATCCGGATTCTCTGTGGTCTGTCTCCACACTCTTGAGGATTCTGACGAGTCCCGCCTGAATCTCTTAGGAAGGATGTGTGCACTTTTAAGTGGTTTAGTCCGTTTCCTTCCTACTCGCTGAAAAGAGCTCTTTTTAGGGAAGCAAAGATTGCATTGAGAAGTGTGGGGCTTCCAGTCTGGGATTCGGGTATTGGTGAAGGAACAGAAACCCCCTCCCCTTATGGCAGCAGTCCAACACCTGTGACAAAACAAAGACGGATGAACCGTCTCCATATCGGTTGTCACATCCACTTTGAAGACCTTCAAGATCACCTCTGGCCAGGTCACCAGCTTGCAGCCCATCCTGCGTAAGGCACATCTGCTTGACTCCTCCAAATCTCCCTGAACTTCATGTGATGGACCTTTAGCCTTCTGTATTGCAATGCCACAAAGGCGGCACATATTTCTACATAAAACACAAGCAAAAATCTTGATAAACATTAAGAATAAATTAACATAATTAATTTATACAACAGATTTTTTATTATACTCACTTGAGAAGATTCATGTGTGTATCAATCTCCTGTAGCTTAAGGTCCACTCTCCCTCGAGCACTCTCCACATTTTCTTTGCTCTTCCCTCCAAAACAGAGCTTCATAACAGTGCCTTGAGAGCTTGTCTTCTCCATTTCCAGCTCAGGCTGGTTTTCCTTCTCCACCGGTGTTTCATTTTGCACAGGGGCCTTCTCCATGGACCTGACCCGAAAGAGCTTAAACTTCCATTCCGAAAACTTAGGATGAGACAGTTCATCAGGCATGGAGGCTCTGGGAGCATCTTCAGAACTCCACCTCCCTTTCTCCATGGTGTCAGCTTATTCTCTGCTGCTTTCAAGAGAAAAAAAGAAAGAGAGAATGAGTAAGATTTATTTTTTATAAACTGAGAGTTTATGAGACTATGAGATTAGTTTGGCTGCCAAGGAATATTCTTAGGTGTAATAGAAAAGGAGGGTTTCAGGCTTACAAATCCACAAAAGATGAGCAAAACAATGTTGTTTCCAAGGCTGTGACACAATCAGACAGATTTACTTAAGTCTACAGGCGTAGTTTGTTAAAAACGGCCCTGAAATCCCAGCCCAAGCAGGAGAGCTTTGCTCTGACCCAGCGTACAGCATTATACCATAAGTGGCATTTAGCGCCTCTGTAAAATGCATGAGACAAGCATTCAAAAATCGATCCACTGCTGAAAACTTCATTTCTCTCCTCCCTAACACTCCCGCTCAGGGACCCACCATGTCCTTTTTTCTATCCCTCATCTTTCGTTTCATTTTTCTGCCCCCTCATCTTTCTCAGGTACCAAGAGTTTGCTAAATGGACACCTCTAGGGCTGTCAATCACTTATAATGGTCATTTGCTGTGCTGTAACAGGAGTTTAAGTCCATAGAGGAGCTTGCTGGCATTTAACAGATTGCTAGAGAGAAAGAGAGAGAGGCAGGTCTTAGGATGCACAGCCACTGACTGAAGTCAGAAAAAAGGGAAATTGTAATGCCAGCCATTCCCTGTGAATCTTGTGTTTCCACCATGTCATTCACTGAGTACAGAGATCTGCATAAAGACGTAAATAAAAACAAAGACTAACTCAGAAGTCACATCACTTGGACTAGCTGTCACACCCTTGCACACCCTCAAAACATTTGTATCACAATGTGACACTCTGTGCTTGTCCCATCCGCAGATACATAAAATGGTCCTCTTTCCTGATCAATAAATCAACAAGCGCTTACCATAACACTCCCATGGCGAGTACATGCTGGCATTTTCTCTCTGTCTCTCTCTCTCCCTTTTTATTTTTCTCCCTCTCAGCTTGCATTTGCACCCTGGGTCTCTCCAGCTATCAGCTCTGAAGTGAACTTCTGAGACACGCACACACACACAAACAGCTGAGAGCATTCAGTCTGTCAGTCAGCTGGGTTGTCCTACCTTGTTTTTGAGGCTCAGCTGGCGAATTCTCCCCTGGGGCCTTTCCGCATGGGGGCACAAGGGAGGCCTAGTGTGTTTTTGAGTGCGGATGTCTTTCAGGCTCTCTATCTAAGAGTGCCTGGCTGGATCTCAGTTGCTTGGTGCTCCAATAAAAGACTGCGCCTCTCCATAGGAAGAGAGACCTATTTATACCTCTCTGTGGGGTCCCTAACTGCCACATTTTAGCACCTGAGAAACACAGGAGGTCTCGGGAAGGGGGTGGGGGGTGATGCTAACCACATTGGCACACAAACACTCACAAAAACACACTACCTAATGAGGACATCCCATGCCTTCTATTGTTTTTATATTATGCTAAATCAAGACAGTTCTAAAGGAACATTTTATCAAACATCTGGGATATTGTGTCTAGAAACTATTTCAAAGGAAACTCTTACGTGCACCACCTTAGACCTAACTTTTGCACAATACACAACATAAGCCATGTATTTTTAATGCCCACAAACACACATGCACATTCAATATCGTAAAAACTTGTCAGCACAAGGCACATGGATACAAACGAACGCATCCCCCATGCTGCTTTCCCCAGCGCTCTCTGAAACTCATCTCCAGCAGGTGGTCCAAACGAACATGCTGCAGCTCTGCTATTTGATCCCCCTCTATATAGAAAAACAGACGCCGCTAAAATGCATCAGATCAGAGGAATCCATTAAAAAGAGTGCTGACAACCATCTACACAAGGCTGTCTGACTAAAATGTCCCTTATGGTGTATCCAAAAGTTGGAAAAGCACAGCAAATGTAGGCTACAGGCCAACTGCGTTTCACAATTGCAGATTCCTGCTGAGACGAGTTTATTTTTCGTTGACTTTCCGGACAAATTACCCATACTAGGGGAAACTAGGATGTCACTATAATGAGCATTAGCTCTACAAGTGGGCCCTGTTGTGGTCTCACTGTGAACGGTGTTGGCATCATAAGCAAATATGAATTAAAGGAATTTATTTCTTGATATATAAATCAAGGCTGAGCTACAGTGCTGTAATTGGTCTTGTGCATTTCAGCGGTGCTATTCTGTCTGGGTTTCTTGGTGCGAGATCTGACAGACTAGTCATTAAACAGTCACTGAGTGCCCGGCAGCATTATGTGGCTTGTCTCATCTAAGAGCCACAACTTGTGCAAACCAAACAAAGAGAAAACAACATAAATAATAGGTCGTTCCACAACATGGCTGCCATTTGTGCTCTGTATAAAATGACATTGATAAGCTGATGCAAGTTTTGACCGTCGATGTAGACAACAACAATCACGCTGAAGACTGTGTACACATAAACATAAATAATTTAAATCCAATATCAACGGGCGACTGAATCAGTAAGAAAGAGTCTCAGTATTTTAAGTAATAAAGGGATGGAATGGAAGGTGATTTTTATGCAAAACGCACTTTGCTTTCGGCCAAATTATAATAGCCAAGTCTATAAACTGAACAAAATTGAGAAAGGTCATTCAAAATACCAGTTTTTACAAGTGCTCCTTCATCTTTCAAAAAGAGTCCTCAAGGGCCTGAAAAACAAAGGTGACATCTTGCATTTGATTTATTGTAATGGAGGTTATATGAGCTCATGTGTATTGACTAGTTTGTTTTGTACTGCAGCGTGTAAAGGAACAGATCATCAAGAATGAAATTTAAAGTGACAGTTCATCATTTACTCATGCTTCACTTGTTCAAAACCTATGCGAGTTTCTTTCTTTACAAAAGAAGATATTTTGAAAAATGCTGGTAGCTTACACCCATTGGCTTTTATAGTTGCTTCCTATTAATTCAATGGGTGTCAGTAATTGACATTCTTCAAAATATCTTATGTTGTGTTTAAACTCATAAAGGTTTAAAAACCATATGAGGGAGAATAAGTGATTTTCTAAGAACAAAATTTCATTATGATTTTCATCTTTCATAAAATGAAAATTAAAGGATTAGCTCACTAAAAAATTTTATTTTACTCAATAGTTATGTGGTTATAAACCTTTATACAACAGTTCTGTCTGGTTCAGAAATCTGATTGGCTGATAGCAATGAGATATTAAAGTAATTTTAGCACTCGTACAGCCTCTTCACCCTTCTGTATTACTCCGCCCACCTGAGTGGCAAGCAGAGGACTCCAGTTTGACAAATATTGCAGCTGTTGGACAACATAATGTATTTGGCGAGAATGTAGTTGTTTCGATTGCAGCTATGCAGTTTATTTATAAGGATAGTGCCTATTTTAAATATTTATAATTTCGGAGATTCAGTATGTCGACAGCCATCAGCCTGTCATACTGAGCAGAGCAAAGACGGCCAACGTTCTGCCACAAGATGGTGACAGAGACCACATAATAAGTCCTTAGGGGAGAAAAACAGCGTTGTCTCAGCATACGTTTCAATTAACAGCAGAAGAAATCATTACAGAACAGCTAAGTGGCATTCTAAGTAGATCTCTCGATTAGGTATGTTGTAGTGCTGTATTTACACCATAGTAATCTGGTAGTGTTTGTTTTGCTTTGGCTTTTTCGGGGTTAATTATTTTGATATTGCAACAGAGAAATACTAGCCTTATAATCTTAAAATGTGAGCAAAATCCCCTGTTTTGTCATCACTTTAGATATTAAGCTGGAGAATCCTTCAAATACTAGCTCTAAAGTGACGTTGGTGAATGAGCAGCGATTTCTGTTGTTCTGATGGTCAGCTGCAGATAAATGAATGGCGGAAGAAAGTAGTTTCTCATGCAAAAGGATTTTTTAGACTCTCCGTGTTTGATTAAATTTTTTATATACATGATTATACCGTCAAACTGTTGTATAAATGCAATATTACACCAGTAGCAGTGCAATATGGCTGTATATTGTCACTGGTGGGGGACACTAAGGCACTCAGCCTGTGGCCTCGAGCCAACGCACGCCTCCCACAGTGCCGATATACCGCCATATCGCACTGCTACTCGTGTGTTATTGCTCATTTATGAGTTTCCTTTTTTCTGAAGAAAGCTGAAGATCTGTAACCACTGACTTCCATAGGAAAACAAACACTATGAAAGTCAAAGTTTACACGTCGTACAATCTTCTATAGCGTTTAACACAAGAAAGAAAGTAACTAAATTCAAACAAGTGAAGGGTAACTACAGTACAGTAACTCATGACAGAATTGTCATTTTTGGATGAACTATCACTTTCAGATATTTTGAAAAATGTTCAAGCTGCTCTTTTCTAAACAATGGTAAGACAGCATGTATTGTGTTTCAGTTCTAACAAAAAAAGTTGAATAAGCTTGCAACAATACAGCCTGTAAGTAAAATTAATATTAACACAGTAGTAAGTCCTTTCAGAGTCTTCATAAACCTCAAGAAAGAGAGAAAATCAGAGAGAAAATGTAGATCCGTTGCCAAAAGCGAAGCAAACAGAGCTGCAGATGTCCATCTAACAAACAAGCAATGACCCCTAGAGATGCGCGGCTCTCTCCGTCTGCTAATTGACTTGTTATTGATAAGCCCAATGGCAGTTTGATTTATGTGAAAAATGTCTTCCGCCGACAGCCACCTGGCATTATGTAGAGTGTTATTCTCCACGAGTTTTGGGGGAAGAGTTGTTGAGGCGCTGTTATCGCCATCTGATGGGACACCTGGCATGCGGGGTCAGAGATGTTGGCATCGACGCAGAGGGCGATTTTGACCCGCACACCAGTCAAAACACATTATTTGAGCGAGAAGGCAGATCATTGACACGCCATGTCTTTTAAAGGTCACTAATGCGTGTTTAAGGAGCTTATCATCCTCTGACATTTATATGACGTTTTTATGATGTCAAGCAGTCATTTTTGTCTTGATCGGATGGCTCACTGCATTCAGAGAGTGAACGGCTGTCCCATAACGCCATGCAGAGCTGGGGAGCGAGTAGCACCACTGCTAGCAAAACATAATGTTAGTGTAAAATGGTATAAAAAGAAAAACAAGTTTGTTTAGCTAGTTAGTCACACGTCATGATTTTGTCAAGTACGATGCGACCCTGGATTAGCATCTATGTTGATCCTGGAACATAATTTTTGTTCGAAAATGTAATCCATATACATTCTCTACCCCTTAACCCAACCATAGCTGTAAATTATTCAGCTAATAGTTAGATAACAATCATATAGAAGTAAGCCTAAACTTAACATAAAGAGTAGTGTATCCCCTAATTTTGATCGGCTGATTGGAATGTTGTTCCAGGATCAACATAGATGATCCAGGAACAGGTCCTACTTGGTGAAATCAGGTTAGAGTAGTTAACCCTTGATGGAAGATTCTGTTGGCAGAAATGGACACATTTTTATTCATATCATAGCTTTTAATGGTTGTTAATGAAGTGCTAAGATGTATACTTGCGATGCTGTTAGCAGATAAGCACTTATTCTGCTACTCAAATATGTGCTAAGAACAACTTGCTAACCTTCCTGTTAAGTTATGAAAACATTGGTTGGTTAAAGGAACATTAGTTCAGAGAATTGTGAATTTTCTGAAAAACGAAAAAGTTGATTCATAACCTTTCAGAACAAAAACAAGTTCCATGAACAATGTATAATCTAAATATAATAAAGTATAATGCATTGTTTGATAAAAAATCCAAAATGTGAACTTCTATTACTAACACTTTCTATTCTAGTTTTAATCTACTTTAAAAAAAATACTAATTTTGCTTCCCAATTGACACACTATACACTATGCACTTATTCACTATGCACTATACACTCAACCGTGTAGTGTATGAGTTTAGTGCCGTCACCAAATGCAACACTAACATTTTGTTTACAAAACGGAAATTCAAACCAATCCCCAGTCGATGTTTAATAGTTGCCAAATTGGTGAAATAAATGACCAAAAGGTGCCTTATATGAGCACAGCTGAAATCCCCATCAGGATGCGACATAATCACTTACGTAGGAGACTTGCACTTGCTTGCACAATACAAAATAAATAAAGTAATCCAACCTACTTGTCCAATAGCTCCTCCCCTTTCCGCTACATAAGCAAAGCTGCCACGGTTGCATGCATGAAGTGTCCAACATTCCTCACTTCTGTATATCGGTTGAAGAATGGCATCATCCGGGTATTTAAAGTACACTTATTCTTTTAGAATGTTCAGTGTGAATGCACTACTTACACTATTTATACTACAAAACGGCATAGAATAGTGAATATGTGAATTGGGACACACTTTAATTCTGAAATTCTGAAAATTCCCAGTTAGCTGGGTGGTCAAATGGATTTTGCTGATCATGTTTTTGGGGAAATGTACATCCAAAATGGAGTATCCAAGATGGCAGATTTCTGTGCCAACCAAGCAACTGCAACCATTCATCAGGTATTAATATCAGACTTCATTCATTCATTCATTTTTTTATCAGGGGTCACCACAGCAGACTGAACCGCCAACTATTCTGGCATACTGTATGTTTTACACAGCGGATACCCTTCCAGCAGCAATCCAGTACTGGGAAACACCCATACACTCTCGCAATCACACACACACACACATACACTACATCCAATTTAGTTCATCCAATTTACCTATAGCGCATGTCTTTGGACTGTGGGAGAAACCGGAGCACCCAGAGGAAACCCATGCCAGAACACAGGGAGAACATGCAAATTCCACACAGTAATGCCAACTGGCCCAGCTGGGATTCGAACCAGCAACCTTCTTGCTGTGACGCGACAGTGCTAACCACTAAGCCACAGTGCCGCCGATATCAGACTTTTGTATTTTAAAACAGCAATTATTTTGACAGTTTGCTCTGTTGATGCTAGTGTTTCTAGAAATTAAGTCATCATTATTAAAAATTCAACTTTAAATAGGAAGCTCGTAGCCTGGAAAGCTATCAAGTAGCCTCCCAAATGAGGGCATTATGTAAACACATAAACAATTAAAATATGCAAAACACGGAAAACTCATTTGTGATGTTTTTCCAAGTGGACGGAGGCCTGTTCCAGAGGGTTAAACAAATTATTCATCTTCACAGGCCTTTCTTTTTCCCTCTTTCCTTCCTTAAAGTTTATTTTGTAAATTAATATTCCAAGCAGTGAACCCCCGAGTGCACAGCCATTTGTCAAAGTTAGCTGACATAAACTCTCTCTTTCTCCCTCTCTCATCACCTTCCCCTGAGCTCTGCCTAATAATCATTAATGCAATTATCAGGACACACACTATTCATTACTGTCCTTCCATCCCTCCTTTTTTTCTGCTCTCCGTCCGTCTGTGTCTGGTGTGAAAGGCCCTCGTTCTCACCCCACTGGCAGAAATCCATGTGCCGATGTTGCTTTTGCTGCCTTCTGGTCCTTTTCTGCCAATCTACTGGAATTTAATTAACTAATAACCAGTCTTTGTGTCGTACCAGCTTTTCTCATTAGACAGACAGAAGCTAGATGCATAGATATAGACAGACAGACAGACAGACAGA
>CAIGQW010054212.1:4614248-4627863 GCA_903798125.1 Danio choprae | reverse complement strand
GGATGGATGGATGGATGGATGGATGGATGGATGGATGGATGGATGGAAGACAGATGAGATGGATGGATGGATCGAGACAGATGAGATGGATGGATTGAAGGAGACAGATGAGATGGATGGATAAATGGATGGATGGAGACAGAGCAAATGGATGGATGAACATTCTGTAATGCATTTAGTTACTTTAGACCATTTGTCAATTTTAGATGGATGGATAGATGATAGACAGACAAAAAGACATAGATAGATAGAGACACATGGATATCGACAGACAGACAGACAATCAGATCAAACAGGTGGATAAATATAGACAATCAGACAGACACATCTAGACAGCCCAGACAGCCAGACAGATGTAACCAAATAGATAAACACAGGCAGACGTTTGCTAATAAACTAAACCTAGAGAGTCATCATTGTGTTTGAGTCGTGAGAGAATGAAAAGATGAAAAGAGCAGCCCAGTCTCTTCATCACGACTAACCCTTGTTTGTCCATCCGATCTGAAAGACAAATGGCGTCTGCTTTTTTTCCAGCAAGTCTGCTTATTATTTTCCTGTCCTTTAACTAAAAACTCCATTATGAGAAATGGCAGGGCGGCTGTGGCCTTTTCAGCACGGCTGGTGTCACAACACAACCCCGAGGACAATAGAGCTCCTGACACAGGCGTTAACTCAGGGCCACCTTAAACAGGCCGATCTTCACATCTATCCACCTTTTTCCTACGCCCCATGATGCTTAGCGTAAATTATGGGAGTACATTTAGTTACATTACTATTAATCAGCAAAGTGTGTTTTGCAAAACTGAGTAAAGAGGTGTTATTATTTTAAACACATTTCAGCCATCCAATATTAAAAGCAACTTATTAGAACAAATAAATTGCTTTCAGCAGACGATGAATAACTCCAAAAACCTCTCTGAATATTACTGTAGTGTAGGGGCCACTAAGAGAAAAGGAACTAAACACCAAAAGCTCAAAACAGCAGATCTGCTTGTGATAATAACGTCCGATTAAAACATGGGGCGGGTGGTTGGGGGGGGGGTGGGAGGGGTGAGTGGGGGATGTGGTTGGGGTTGGTTGGGGGGTGATGGGGTTGGGGGTTGGGATGGCGGGGATTTAAAACGAGTCTAAGGGCCTACGCCAATCAATCCCCCCCGCCGCCCCGCTCTTGACTTTCGTCCGCGACAACCCCCCACTCCCACACTTGACTTTCGTCCGCAACAAACACCACTTCCCCCATCACTTTCATCCGCAACACCATCAACCACCAAACCCGCCCCCAGTTCCCCCCCGCTCCCCCCACCGGCCCCCGCTCTTCACTTTCGTCCGCGACACAACCACACCCCGCCCCTCCCCTTCGAGAATGCTGTCACAGGGCCTGTACTGACCAGTGGCACCTCTGCATTAAAAAAAAACACACGTAACAATTTTTATGACACATAAAAATAAATCACAAAGCCACTCAGAATGAATATGGATTATTTATAGTTTCCTTATCTGTCAAACAACCAATTATTAATAATATCAATAGTTACGTTTTAGGGCGGCGCGGTGGCTCAGTGGTTAGCACTGTTGCCTCACAGCAAGAAGGTCGCTGGTTCGAGCCCCGGCTGGGTCAGTTGCCATTTCTGTGTGGAGTTTGCATGTTCACCCTGTGTTCGTGTGGGTTTCCTCCGGGTGCTCCGCTTTCCCCCTCAGTCCAAAGACATGTGCTATAGGTGAATTGATTAAGCTAAATTGTCTGTAGTGTATGTGTGTGACTTTGACAGTGTATGGGTGTTTCCCAGTGCTGGATTGCGGCTGGAAGGGCATCCGCTGTGTAAAACATAAGTTAGCGGTTCATTATGCTGTGGCGACCCCTAATAAATAAAGGGACTAAGCGAAGGAAAATGAATGAATGAATGAATAAGTTATGTTTTAGAGTTAAATGCCCTCTAGTGGGTGTAATAATAATGACATCGTCATGTTGCGTCATAATGTGCTAACAATATTTTGAGTAAAAACTACTCAATTACAGTAATATTTGATTGATATATGAGTATTCGTAATTCATCACTTTACACCACTGAAGGCATATTGGGATTATTTGTAGTGAAATCTATTATTATTTGTAGTGATTGTTTGTATTGACTGATTGTATTGTTTCAGTTCTTTTGAATAGAAATTATTCTGGAAATCCAACCCATAATTTGTAATGCAGTTGTCACATATATACAGGCTCTGTAATTACAATGGAGGAAGTAATGTGAGTGTCCACCTGTGTCCAGAACAGCGCGATACACACGCAGACAGGGCTGGAGATCGTGGCCGGTGAGCATCTGTCAGAATCCATCGTTTGTTTACAGCAGGAGATGGCCGCTGGGATGGCATATGGCGGATGCTGATGGGTACGGCGTGGCAGTCGATCAGAGACGGAGATGCAGAGCAGATGCTGGGTGAAGGACTCACGAACGGACCGCTTTGTGACACCCCAGAGGACGCTTTCACTGCTCAGTCGCTTCTCAGAGTTCTCAATATTAATGTGTATTTGGAGCTCTGGTAGATTGAATTTTTGAAAGACTAATAAAGGCAGTGTTGAGATCTCTTGTAAATCTCTTATAAATCTCTTGTGTGTGCAAGAATTTTAACAAACAAACCAAGAATAAATAAATTATTATTGTAGCTAACTTACATTGTAATGGCAGGAAAACAGGAGTTCCAAAAGTCAGCCAAAATCCGTTTAGACCATGTCCACACTAATACGTCTACATTTAAAAACGTTTTAGGCTTTCCATCCAGACTGAGATGGCGTTTTCAGGAAACGAAAATGTAGTGTGGTAAAAGCTGCAGTGTGGACTTTGAAAACGAAGGCTTTCAAAAACGATGACGCACTTTAGTCATGTGACCAATTCAGCTAACATGGTGGACAACATTGTAAAGCAGATGTTTTGGATGCTGTCCGTTTTGACAGCTTTATTAAAGATGAATGCCAGTTGGTTCATGCTCCATATTGCCTCTCTTCAAAGGACACAGAATGTTTACTGGGAGCTGTTGTTCAGCGGCGTAAGCAGATGACAGTTGCGTTATAGATCGTACATGGAGCGGAGATTTTGGGTGGGACCTGGACTCTGCTGTGCACGGTGGGATAACTTTGTGTGTGGATCTGTTGTGCCCCAGGAGTGGCGTAAGAATTGAAAATGTCGAGGCATTCCATTAAATAGATGGTAAGTAACGCCAGGAGGATATGATGCAGGTGAAAGCATTCGTGTGCATGCGCAGTACATGAACGAAATAATGTGAAGTCGTTTTAGTGTGTAGATGACCAGTCGTTTTCAGTCGTTTTAGTGTGTAGATGACCATTTGTTTGGAAATAATTAAAAACGATAGTAGGACATGGAGTGTTTTTAGTCAAAAAAGTCATTTTCAAATTTATCTGGATTAGTGCAGACGTAGCCTTAAAGGTCCCATGAAGTGCTCTGAAATGTATATTTTTTTTATTAGATGTTTGACGTAATCTCAACTGAAACTTGAAGATAGGGCGGGACATAGTGTAGCTCCTCCCCTTTAATAAAAAACAGCCAATAGTGTTTAGTTTTTATCAGAGCTGAAAGTGGTTGAGATCAAGCACATCAAATGAAAACAAATAAGAAGCGTTTTGAAGTGGGAGGGGCATGTCAGATACTAGAGAGCATTTGATTGGTCAAGATTTGAAGTATGAGGTGACGTGAAATAAATATCTTCTAAACACAAATTTTGTCACTGTTTTGGAGCACACTAGCTTATAGATATCCTTAAAACTCAGACACTGAAACAAACATAAAAAAAAATTATTTTAAATTCACGGGACCTTTAATCAAAAAAAAGTTTAAAATTTAAACCTTTAACTTGTGTCTCCTTAAACATTTAGACACAAGATTTGTCCATAGATTGACAGCAGACAGTAGGAAAACTGTATTACCTGCCTGCAACACCTTAAAGCCACGATCACACTAGAGTTTGAGCATGTGAAATTCTGTCATACAGCGATGCGAAAAGGGGCAGGATTAGACGTTGATAAAGCGAGCGATTGGTCTATATTTAGAATTTCTGTAGTCACATTTTGGTCTCACGCAATCATGTGATGCGATTTCGCAGGTCAGAGTTCACCAAACCTAAACTTTTGAACGCAGCGAAATGTGAAACCTGTCTCACGAGCTTGCGTTTCTGGTCTGTTGCATTCGCATGAGTATGAATGGAAGTCTATGGGGTGAAAAGTGCAGTGTGACCGTGGCAGAAGTCTCACGTGACCACTCGTGAGGGTTAAATAAACAGCACAGAAATTATACATAAGAAGGCATAAGTAAGATTATTGATATATATCTACAGGGAAGCATCAAAATTGCTTCTCAAGGATTATTACACAAATTATACTGTTATTACTTGCAAATAAACATTTTAAACACCAAAAAATAATATGCAAAAAATATTGACATTATAAATTGGCTCTTACAATTATTGTGATATTGGAAGCACATTGGGCCTCACAGTGGCGCAGTGGGTAGCATGATCGCCTCACAGCAAGAAGGTTGCTGGTTCGAGCCTTGGCTGGGTCAGTTGGCATTTCTGTGTGGAGTTTGCATGTTCTCCCTGTGTTGGCGTGGGTTTCCTCCGGGTGCTCCGGTTTCCCCCACAAGTCCAAAGACACGCGGTATAGGTGAATTGGGTAAGCTAAATTGTCCGTAGTGTATGAGTGTGAATGGGTGTGTATGGATGTTTCCCAGAGATGGGTTGCAGCTGGAAGGGCATGCGCTGCGTAAAACATATGCTGGATAAGTTGGCGGTCCATTCCGCTGTGGCGACCCCAAATTAATAAAGGGACTAAGCCGAAATGAAAATGAATGAATGAATGGAAGCACATTAAAATAATAAATGTTAATACAAATGTTATTTAAATTTGCATATGAAATGTAAATAAAATATGACATTGGGAATATGACAATTATGACATTTCAGTATGGCGGAAGCTGACCTAGAATCAGTTCTGCATGAGTATATGACTCAGGGAAATCATGAATCCTGAAGGTTCGCTGTGACTCCACATATCTGACAGAGGCAGAGTCATTGAAGTGATGCTTCCTGTTACGACCACACAGTAAAATGAGCCACTTATTGTCATGATGAAAGGAAAACACTTTTCCCCTTCTCCGTCTCCCACTTTTTTCTCCTCTGCATTTCCTGTTTCCTCCCTCGGCCCCCTGAGGAGCACATCGCTCTAATAGAAATGCCTTTTCATTCTCTTCCACTAAGCGGACGGATGAAGGAGGAACGTGCGGGTTGTTTTTCCAGAAATAAATGGCTAAAATAGATTTGATTTGTGCTAAAAAGCTTCCGAGATCAGTGATGTCAGTCCCGCGGCTGGTGATGATCAAGTGTATACAATGTAGAAACAATGTTTGTATGTATATAGGTACAGTTAAAGGCAACCCAGGCTCATTCTGAAAATGTAGCCCTATATACATTTCTGGAGAGCGCCAAATACGTCCCTGGAACTATGTTTTTTTTTTGTTTTTTTCGCTAATCCACCAGAGGCCGCTGTGTACACTTTTTGAGATCTCAAATTTTTCTCGCGAGTGCCATTCGCGCCTGCTTTTCTTGTGTAAATCCACTAGAGACAGCTGTCGTCTGACTGACTGACTGGCCGATCGACTGACCCACCCTCCTCCTTCCCTAAACCCAACCAATAGTGTTTTCAAAAGCACGATTGACCAGCGCCCACCGACTACCCTAAACCCAACTGACAGTTTCAAAAGCAATCTAGAATAAGAAAAGCCCTCGCGGCTGCATGATTTCTACCATGTTTTCAGATTTTACCACATTCTCACCCTGTTATTTACTTGTATTTTAAATTTTTTGGCTTTTGTTTTTGTCATACCTGCTTTCTGGAACCGTTCTTCCCCGAACTTAAACCCCGTCATCGTGGTCAACTCACACAAGTCCTTCGATGTACGCGACAAGCCACTGGACAAACTGGTTACAGCGTAAAAGCCGTCCACACAGAAGAAAGTGGTCAGCTTGTAAGCGTGAAAAGGAATGGCGTCATATCGCGCTGTAACTTCGTTTTAACGACGAAATTCCGCCATACGTACCTCTGGCTACATAATTCACAATCTCTAGAAATGTATATAAGCCTACGTTTTCAGAATGAGCGTATGTTGGTTGAACATGAACAGATTTTTAAGCATAATAGTTTTAATAATGAATTTCAAATGACTAATTTTTTTTCGTTTTTGACAGTGCATAATATTTTACTAGCTACTTTGCAAGATACTATAGTTGCAGCTTAAAGTGCTGTTTAAGGTCCTAACTATAATGTAATTTGGAAAGTCATTGGGCAACAATGGTTCGTTGAGTAGCCAATTAAATTTTCAGCTTAAGATTAAAGGAACAATCCTAAGAGCAGATCCAACAGCCTCAACCAAACAAGCTAGAGGCAACAGTGCCAAAGAACCAAAACTCAACCAATTGACATAAGTGGAGAACAAACCTTGAGAGAAACCAGGATCAATTGGGGCAACCAGTTCTTCTCTGGCCCAATGTCTTGGGTGTAGCTGCAGTCTTACTGTCAGATGCAGACAATGAGCATCCCTTGTTGAGAAGGTGCAAGATCATCGGCCAGTGTTTAGACTAGCTGATGGGATCAATGCAGAGACTCATCTGTCACTGGGGTCTTGTGTGCTATGAATTAGTTGTGTGCTTTTGACTCATCGATGACCACTACAACCACCTGCTCTGTATACATGCCAGATCGATGATTATGTGAACCTCAGGCTAAGGAGAAATAGACAGACTAACATGAGCCTAGATGCCATTAAAATTATGTTGCCGGCTCCGGTTGCCCTGATTAATGCAACCTAACAATCATTTAGATGATTTAGAAGTTATGCGTCAAACAAATTATTTCTTAAAGTGGGTAATAATACTGACCCTAAAAATATTTTTTTAAACATTAAAAAAAAGCTTTTACTCCAGCCAAACTAAAAGAAAACAGAGAAGAAAAAAATATAATACGAAATAGCGTGAAAGATCTTCCTCTGTTAAACATCACTTGGGAAATATTAGAAAAATAATAAAATTTTCACATTAGGGCTATCAACTTTGCCTTCAACTTATATATTCATTCATTCATTTTCTTTTCAGCTTAGTCCCTTTATTAATCTGGGGTCGCCACTGCGGAATGAACCGCCAACTTATCCAGCATATGTTTTACACAGCGAATGCCCTTCCAGCTGCAGCCCATCTCTGGGAAACATCCATACACACCCATTCACACTCATACACTACGGACAATTTAGCTTACCCAATTCACCTGTACCGCATGTCTTTGGACTTGTGGGGGAAACCGGAGCACTCGGAGGAAACCCACGCCAACACGGGGAGAACATGCAAACTCCACACAGAAATGCCAACTGACCCAGCCGAGGCTCGAACCAGCGACCTTCTTGCTGTGAGGCGAACGTGCTATCCACTGCGCCACCGTGAGGCCCTCAACTTATATATAACTTATTATTATATATATATAATGCCTTTCACTTAGTATCAGTAAACATAATCAAAGATGGCTGGGAAAAACAAATCTTAGTTTATATTAAAAGCCTGAGGACAGATTTAGGATTGTTTTGGATTGTGAATTGCAGGACTTTTTTGTTACTATTTTGAGCAAAAGATTGAAAGGTTGAACATTAAAGAGATTTTTTTACAGCCTTCTTTGCTCATATTCACCAAGGGTGCCAATATTAGCGAAGGGCACTGTATGTAATGCCTGGTCATGCTGCAGCCACTTTCAGAGTCAACTCACCATTTAATCTCTGGCTGACCTTACAGTACTACAAATCAAATCCTTTTATTCACTACCACGGTGCCTAGAGAGGAGATATGACACCGCCGCTCGCCTGTCTGTCTGATTAGCAACGCCTGCGTGATAAAACACATCTGTCTCCAGGCCTCAAGTCGACAAAACAGTGTTTGGTATGACTGAAAACATCAAATCTAGCAGTCAAACAGAACCAGGGATCACATATTCACCTTTGAGACAGATGAGCGACATGTAGTACAGAGCAAAACTCCCTCTTCACTACTGAGCTGATTATCAGAAACGCACATTTCAGAAACATGCCCACGCACACAAACACTGATCCGTCGCATACATCGCCTACTCTCTGTCGTGAAGCTGTCCGTCACAATTAGCAACACACAATCTTGAAGTGAGCTGAGTCAGAAAGCAAACACGCTAAACAACTGGCAAAGTATAGCTGAGGTTAGCTCAAGAAGTTGGAGATGGCACACGCAGCTCTGATTTATCCAGCTTCTTTAGAAAAACACTTGCAGATGAGTCGAAAAAGCATACAGTCGTGGCTAATCATAGCTACTACTACAGCTTCGCAGGGAAATCACAAGGATATGTAGGTGGAGAACAGAGTAGACGAGGACATGAATGCTAATGCTAGCTACAAACTTATTTTTCCACAATATTGTTTTGAATAGGGTCAGAGCTATTCATTACTGCATTTTTACATGCTAGCATACATTGCATGCTAGCATACTAGCATTTGTATGTAAAGTAACACCCACCTGAAAAAAATACTAGTAAATACTGTAGTGTTTGAACTATATTATGGTAAATTCATTCATTCATTTTCATTTCGGCTTAGTCCCTTTATTAATCTGGGGTCGCCACAGCGGAATGAACCGCCAACTTATCCAGCATATGTTTTACGCAGCAGATGCCCTTCCAGCCGCAACCCATCCCTGGGAAACATCCATACACACCCATTCACACTCATACACTACGGACAATTTAGCTTACCCAATTCACCTATACCACATGTCTTTGGACTTGTGGGGGAAACCGGAGCACCCGGAGGAAACCCACGCCAACACAGGGAGAACATGCAAACTCCACACAGAAACGCCAACTGGCGAGGCTCGAACCAGCGACCAGCGACCTTCTTGCTGTGAGGCGAACGTGCTACCCACTGCGCCACTGTGAGGCCTCTATTATGGTAAATTACTTGAATTCATCTCATGTGGTATTTATTTGCTATGGCAACACAATAACTATTAATGTAAATAAATTACCCAAATACTGTAGTTTTCTACAACTACAAGATAATTTATGCTACCCCAGATAGCACACATGCGTCGCAGAGACGTCTGCTGGACATCCGCGTTTTCATCAGGGAGACGTCTTATTTTGGGCGTTTGCTCATCTGGAGGGCCTCACAGTGGCGCAGTGGGTAGCACGATTGCCTCACACCAAGAAGGTCGCCCCAGATTAATAAAGGGACTAAGCCGAAAAGAAAATGAATGAATGAAAATGAATGCTCATCTGGAAAACGTCATATAGATGTCCTTGTCAGACATTCAAACAATATCTATGCAATGCATCGCAGATGTTCATTATTATAACGTTAGGTTATTATATGTTATATAATGTTAGGTTATTATTATAATGTTAATGTTTAGTATTTATTCATTTTCTTTTTGGCTTAGTCCCTTTATTAATCTGGGATCGCCACAGCGGAATGAACCGCCAACTTATCCAGCATATGTTTTACGCAGCGGATGCCCTTCCAGCTGCAACCCATCACTGGGAAACATCCACACACACTCATTCACACACATACACTACGGACAATTTTAGCTTACCCAATTCACCTATAGCACATGTCTTTGGACTTGTGGGGGAAACCGGAGCACCCGGAGGAAACCCACGCCAACACGGGGAGAACATGCAAACTCCACACAGAAATGACAACTGACCCAGCCGAGGCTCGAACCAGCGACCTTCTTGCTGTGAGGCGATCGTGCTTTAGTATTTACTAAATTATTATTTTATTAGTGTAGGAAGTGTCCTTTAAAAAATAGAAAATAGCCATTGACTAAAAACTAACAGTGCCTGACCCTTACGAAAATAACCAAGGATTTATGGTAAAAATTAAAAATGGTGCAGTGATTCCCATGCAGTTTTACTACAAAATACCATGTTTAAGCTATGGTAGGTATAGCAAAACCATGGTTGCTGTGTGGTTACTATGGTTTAAGTACTTAACATGTTTTTGTTCCGCTTTACTTTAATTAAAACCATGATTAATTTCTTAACTCTCCTTACTCAGGAAATACTGATGAAGCACCATCAAGACAAAAATGAGGACAATAGGAAATCTAGATCAACAATAGCTCAGATGAAAATAAATAAAAATACTATAGTAATTTATGTGTTTTTGAACCATAAAGCACTTTAATGAAGAGGTAATTATATGGTTGCTATGGTAACACAACAACTACGGTACTATAATCAAATTACCATAAATAAAAATATAAACAAATAATAAATATAAACAAATTTATACAACTACAACAATGGTTATTGTACTGCAAGGGATTACAGTTTTTACTGTAGTAAAAACTAAAGTATAGTATTTATTACAGTTTATCAGTTCACTAGTTAATACTACAGTATGCGTCATCATTCAATAACAAAGAGTTGCAAATACTATAATATACACAGTATAGTACACTTTACTATAGTTTGGTTTAAAACAATAGTATTTACTATAAGTTACTATGATATTTTTTCATGAGTCCAGGCTCAATCACAAAGCTCTTCCCCCGGTTCCCCACTTCCATTGGCTCTGGTGTGCTAAAAAGAAACGAGTATGATCGATGTGCTACTAGTGGTGGTATAGATGATCAGACTGACACATAAGAGCAGCCATAAAAATGACCAATGCAGTGGTCAGTCTCACAGCCATAGATTGATTTCAAGTGTAAGGCTACAGATAAGATTAATCATTAGCAAGAACACAAAGTGGAGAAAAACTAGACTTAACTCTGATTCTGGCGCACACAATGTTCTATGAAAGACCAGAGAAGATGTGAAAGAGGGTTTTTTTTGGCGAGTTATAAGTGAATTGTACTTCAAAGTCCATCTTAGCGGGGGAACAAGGACCTGCTGGACAGACAGGTAGTCAAATGCAATTCAAATTTGAGGCAGCACTTGATGGATTTTATTCTATTTTACACTCGTCTCCTGTGTCATATCAGGTTTTCTCTCCTTCCATCTTCCAATCATTTTTCTATCAATTTATCTGCCGTCTGACTCTGTGGTTTAAGCATGTCTGGCAAACTGTTGAAAAAAAAAGTCCAATTACACCAAGCTGAGAACATTTTATAAAAGACACAACACATGCATCTTTATTATTTATTATATTGCAGAATACTGTCTGTTTTTTCAGGTGACATTTCGTCCAAATGCGCTTGCACGTCTGAACAGATGAAGCAGTCCACACGTGTAGGCACACTATTTTGTTTTATTTTTTTTCCTTAAGCTACTCACACACAAGCAAACAACCTCCCTGCATGAAATAACCTTCCCTGATTTCATTATTCGTCAAATAGGAAGAAATGAGACATGGAATTGCTGCATTTTTCACAAGACGTGTTACAACACTGTCACCAATTGGTGAAGCCGTATAATTACACCTTCCTTTTTGATCACAGACTAGAAAAACACACACACACACACACACACACACACATAGACATAAAGAGAGAGAGAGAAAGCACTGAAAATCTGATTAAGGTCGGCTCGCCTTGGCAGCCCGTGTCTTTATTTATTTATCTCAGTAAACACACGCTCACTTTATTCTGGGAATGTGAAGCGTGGCATAATTAGCAGAACATGGCTCCCTAATTGGGCTTTAATTGATATGAAGAGTGTCGCCAGGGCTGAGGCCTCACGTAGCAACACATGCTGAGCAAGTGGGCGTGGCCTCGCTGTCAATCAATCCCGCTGGCGCGGCTGAAGAGGAACCATTAAAATGGCCGCCTCCGACCAATTACTGACTGAGGTATGTTTCCCGAGCAGAACAGAGATATATTTTCTTACTCAACACACGTTTGTAGTGCTATAGAATGATGCTGATAATACCATGAATGTACAAATTAGTGCATGATTCAGTGTGATGTCTCTGTCTCGCCCCTGCAGTGACTCAGTAAGTCGCTAATTTCAGCCAAAACAAGTTAGCAATATGCCGTTTTTCCATGTTAATGTGGTGTATTTCGACTTGTTATCTCTGAAGCTCAGAAAATAGTTATAAATACACACAATAGCATTGCTAGCACTTGTTTGCAAGTGTTCAATTACAAGCAGAGGAGATAATTAACTGCTTTATGCATGCCTGTCTCCACAAATAGGTTTTATGACAGCAGTACAGAAACTTTGATGTTATGCATTTTACTGGTTTACACTGATTTAAACTACGCAACCCAACATTAGTCATTTAGTTAACTGTCTTAAGTGTTTTTAGGTACATTAGGTATTAGGTACATTTGTCCAACTGCTCGTTAACACAAATTTCTAATCAGCCAATCACATGGCAGCAATTCAATGCATTTAGCCATGTAGGCATGGTCAAAACGATCTGCTGCAGTTCAAACCGAGCATCAGAATGGGGAAAAAAGGTGATTTAAGTGACTTGGAACGTGACATGGTTGTTGGTGCCAGATGGGCTGGTCTGAGTATTTCAGAAACCGCTGATTTACTGGGAATTTCACACACAACCATCTCTAGAGTTTACAGAGAATGGTCAGAAAAAGAAAAAATATCCAGTGAGTGGCGGTTCTGTTGGAGCAAATGCCTTGTTGATGCCAGAGGTCAGAGGAGAATGGCCAGACAGGTTCAAGCTGAAAGAAAGGCAACAGTAATGCAAATAACCACTCGTTACAACCGAGGTATGCAGAAGAGCATCTCTAAACTCACAACACGTCCAACCTTGAGGCTGATGGGCTACAGCAGCAGAAGACCACAGCGTCTCCTGTCAGCTAAGAACAGGAAACTGAGGCTACAATTTGCACAGGCTCACCAAAATTGGACAATAGAAGATTGGAAAAACGTTGCCTGGTCTGAGTCTTGATTTCTGCTGCAACATTCGGATGGTAGGGTCAGAATTTGGCATCAACAACAAGAGGAAGTGAATGAATTTATAGTTATTGACACCTTATATTTTCTCAAACATCAGACCAAACTACATAAATAAATGTGTAGCTACAAATTCCATTTTAGCAGAGGAACGAGGGTTTGCCGATCATAAAAATGTTTTTATTTTTTTTTCAATTTATGCCAGTTATGTTACCATAGATATCTTTTTTGAAAGAATTTTGGTTATGACATTTGAATATGCACCAATATAAGTGAGTGTTGTACTAAAGCCCCTCTTATCCAATTTTTTCACTTTGTGTTAATGTTTCTACAATAATTTTGTAAAAGCTTTTAGTAGCACCCTACAGTATAGTAACTAAGGTAAAGAGAAACCAGAAGGTCATTTCACACAGCATTTGCCCTGCTCAAAAGCGACACTTCAGGACAGGCTAAACTTAGCTGTCTTTTAAGTGAAAGAAAAGGTTTTCGCCTGGGAACAAACAATCGTAAATTACAGTAAAAAGCATACACAGCAGGAAAAAAAGGGCACACCAGCATGACAGCATTGTGTGGACAGCTGAGTTCCTCTGGGAGCGAGTATGCACCGAAATTCACCTCAAACAATCACATGGCCGTTTACATACAGGACACACACACACACACACACACACACACACA
>CAIGQW010054212.1:4596914-4613433 GCA_903798125.1 Danio choprae | reverse complement strand
AAAGAAATCAGCAAAATCAAAAATTAATTCACATTATTAATAAAAAATCTAAACAATACTTCAATATTCTGTAGATGACACATATGTTGTCACCCCACAGGCAGACAGACAGACATAAATTCATAAACATCAAATGAATACTTCAATTTTCATTTATTTAAAAAAATTATTATACAAAATCAGTAAAATAGTTGAGGAATAAAACTGACAGGATATGATGCTCTTTAAAGAACCACCAGTAGAGAGCACTGTTTGCACATATACTGTAAAAAAATAGATATATAGCTCCATCAAGTAGTGTTGAATTCTCCATTAGCACCTAAGGGTCCATCTTACACAAAAGTGCTTCGACTGTCTGATTGTCTGCAAAAACCACAACTGCTAAAGTGTGAATTGAAGGAGTGAATGTAAGTACTTTACTTTAGACTTCCTCTGAACAAGACCATAATCCATTTTGTGAAATCACCACATTTTCCAGCTTCCTCGCCAAAATGCACTACGGTCAAACCGAGCACCAAACCTTAAAATAACCCACAGATTTGTGTCCGGCATCATGGAGGACACTCATCCTGGTACTTGACCCGCTTTGAGGCATATTTTCAGCTCATATCAGGCTAGAGAAGATTCCCTTCAGCATTTCCGTGTGACCTCTGGTTCAAGGCACTGATATATACCTTCTGAAGTCGGGATGAAACTTGTGCTCTGAACCATGGCAACCCTCGCTAAACGATCGTGCGTGTGCAACTTCCGGCGCCTTCCACCACATATCGGCAGACTCCATTAGCTCTGGCAGAATGTCAGGAACCATACACTTCTCCGTAATGAAGACCACGGGCAGCACGGCCAATAGCAAACCCCAGCCCACCACTCCCAGCCAATAGGATGGTCCGAGTTGAGTGACGTCATCTCTAATTTCAGATATATGCCGATGGGTGAAGAATGCCCAGCTGAGAAAAAAGAAAAATCCTGTGGAGGGGGCGGACAAAAGAAGGGACGATGAAGTTTAAGGTATTGTTCGGCAAAACAATTATTCTGTCATCATTTACTCACTCTTACGGAAGTCTTAAGAGGCCATGCATTCAGATATTTGTCCTCTTGTGATTTCATGTGATCACAACTTAATTTTCTTGTGATCTCGACATAACAAAAAGTTGTTTTCTCGTTATCTCAACTTATTTTTATTTTTTTTTGCTTTTATTTATGCATTAATTATTATTGTTACCCATTTTTCTGCTTATTCTAAGAGGATAATCTCTTATCCTCTCTTAAGAGTAAAAATATTTGAATGCATGGCCTCTTAGGACTTCTGTACACACTTGTTCCAAACCTATTAGGTTCTTCTGTTGAACACAAAGGAAGATATTTTGAAAAATGTCAAAAACATGTACCGTTGACTTGCATAGTATTTGTTTTTCCTACTATGGAAGTCAATGGTTACAGGTTTTCAGCTTTCTTCAAAATATATTGTTTATATTCAACAGAAGAAAGAAACTCATACAGGTTTGTAACCACTTAAGGGTGAGTAAATATAGAGTAAATTTAATTTTTTTGCTTAACTATCCCTTTCAAACATGCATATTACATTGCTAAATATCATGATACAGACCTGTAGGTACTAGTGTGAAGATCAGTAGTGAGCTCGGGTCGAGAGCTTGGCCTGCCATCAGCAGTGATCGAGTGTTGGAGTAGGAGCGCACGGTTTGAGATGTCCAGCAGAGGGCGAGCATGAGACACAGCACTCCAGAACTGATGGACATCAGGAAAGCAACCACTGCAAAGACTCGTTCAGCCTCCATACCTGTTGAAAATACACAGGGATAGAAATGTAGTTAATTTTCATGATTTACCATAAAATGGAATCCAACAGTGCGCTTATTGGGTCCCAAGGAAGGGTTCAGCATGAAAAGAGTCTAAGCGAAAACTCAGAATTACGGAGTTATAATTTAATCCAAGGTTAAATAATATGTTACTGAAAATGTATATTTGCATACCAGAAGCTAGCAAGTAGGAGTAAACCTCATGCTGGAGATGTGGGTTTAAATCATAGTAGAACCGAAGCAGTTACGTTGGTGCCATGACCCTGGTGAAAGTGAGGTTTGGGTGGGTAAATGTAACAACGACCTGCTAGTAAGAGCAAACCTCAGTCCCCTGAGGCACACTAGCTTCTACCATACAAGAGATGCCTGTTCAAATCCCGCTTGGAGAAAAAGCAAGTACAACCAGAGAGGTTAAACTGCTGTCGTGACCCGGATCAAGGCACATTCACATATTGCCTCGCATTTCCCAGCTCTGTGCTTCTCAGCAAGTCAAAATGAGCAAAAACACCAAAAAAAATATTTTAAAAGCTTTCAGTTCCCCTCAGAACCATGCATGGAGTACTTATATGTATTCAAATGGTCAAAACCACATCAAATATCAGTTTTTGAAGGGAAAACCAGAAGCATTTTTTTCTTTCCCTAGGTAAGATGAACATAACTCTTCTATCCCAATGACCTAGCTAGTAAGAGCTGTGCAGGTGACCTTTATAACCCTAATCTCCAGAGGCACACTATAATTTGACACTAGGATTGTGTGGTCTTGGCATGTTATTTTTCACACCCACCTCACATGCCGGTTAGAATCCTTTTTAAAGCAGATCAGAAAAATCCGAAAGGCTTACATTAGTGTGGTAACCTGGATGGGAATTGCATTTGGGGTAGTAAAAGATTTGCAGGGGAAAAACTCTCTGTGGCATCAAAAGACACTTGCACCTCTAATGCTAGAAATAATAAGTAGTAGTAGTTTGAATTCCACTCAAAGTGGGTGGAGTAAAACTAAAGAGTTTATATTGGTGCCGTGACCCAGATATGAGTGAAGTGGAGGGGTTTGAGTATCACGAAGGCTAGCTAGTAGAAGTAAAGCTCACTCCCCTGGACTAAAGAAGGGCACTATTGACCAATGACAGAGGCTGTGGCCTTTAATGTATTTGTTAGTGTGCCTGCTCCCCCATGCCAAAGCCAGTAGTCCAGACCACTAGAACTTATGCATTAACTTTAGTACAGTGACCTGGATGAGAGTGAGGTTAAGGGTGTGAGTGTAATGGAAACCAGCTATAAGAACTGTTCAAGAAAACCTCACTATGCTCGACTCAAAAGAGCACACTAGCTCGAGGCTGCTGTCTACAGTGTTCTTATTAACGCACCACCTGCCATGTCGGATACTGGTTCAAATCTCATTTGGAGCAGGCAAGTAGAACCTGAGCGGTGCTGTGACCTGAATGGGTATGAGGTTTAAGGAGGGCAGTGATATATTAGAGCACAAAATATACGATTTCACACTACGTTATATGCAAAAATTATTAGTCCTCAAGTGTAAAAGATTTTATAAGTGCTGTTTAACAGAGAATTTTTCAACACATTTTAAACCTAATAGTGTTAATAACTAATTTACAATAACACTTTTCTTTTGTCTTTGCCATGATGACAGTACATACATAATATTTGACTAGCTATTAGCAAGATTTTAGTGTTCAGTGTTCAATGCAATTTAAAGACTTAACTAGGTTAATTCGATTAACTGGGAGGTTGGATAATAGTGGTGGGTTCCAGTGTGCGAATTATATATTGATGATCAGGGGGTCAACTGTTTCGGTTAGTTTGTGTAATACATGCTTCAGTCATTATGTATTTATTTTTAGTTACGTATAGTTTATTAATAAAGCTTATTTAAGATTTTAGCGTTTTGAGGGATATTTAGTGTATTCTGGCCTACAGTATTCTCTGATTAGCTCTTTCAGATGTTACTGTAGGTTAAACTGCAAACTATGTGTCTATTTTGACTTTATTTCAGGCTAAATCAAGATGCAAACACCTATTTTACAAGAAAACAAAGTCTTGTGAACACGATGCTCTAGATCTGCCAATTTCAGACTTGTATCTCGAATAGACTGATTGACGCGATTATTCATTCACAATGGTTTGAACCGTTATAGGGGTGGTCAAATGTATATTTATATTATCTGTTATTTATATTATATTAACTGTATATTTATATTATCCCCCCCCCCCCCATACATCTTGTTTTGACCTCCTTCAGGAGGGATCAAGCGTTATTTAGAGGGGTCAATCCCCCCCCAAACCCCCCTGTAATTCACAGCCTGGTTGGTTCTGCAGCCAACTGAAAACAATTTTTTTTTTAAATGGGTTAATAATATTCATATGATTTTAAAACATAAACGATTTTTTTTCCCCTAAAGGATTATAGGAAACACTGTGAAAATGTCCTTGTTCCATTAAAGATCATTTGTGAAACATTTGAAAATGTATACAAATGTCACACGAGGGCTAACAATTGTGCCTTTAACTTTAAATCTCTTTGTAATTCATGTCCATAAAATGGGATTCAAACATTTTATTTTATTAACATATTTATATTGAACTTTTTATTATCATCATATTTGTGTTCCACAGCTGAAGTAAAGTCAAACAGATGTGGAAGGACAGAGGAGTGAGTAAAAAAGACCATTTTCATGTGGCTGTTCCAGCCCTTTAAGAGCATCTTGCGTAAATCAATAACAAGAAAGTTCAGCCTGAGTGCTTTCATTTTGGAACTGCTCAAAACTAAACTGATTCAACATTACTTCATGCTGTTTATATGGGGAAAACCAGACAGGCTATAACTAATAAAACATTCAAGTAATGCGAGCTCAGCGTGTCATGGCCTGTCTGCTGCAGCCCACCGAAGTGTAGAAACCCCTCCAACACAAAACCAAATCACTATTTTACACCGACGTTGGAAATTCAAGAAACATTCACATATTCCCACACGTTGCACTGCTCTGTGCTTCTCAGCGGGTCAAAACTTGCACAAATTCCTCTAAAAGCTTTCAGTTCCCATTAGACCAGTGGCTAGATTTATTAATAATCAGAAAAGCAATGTTCTTATGAAAGGCTCAAACAGGAAGACACTAAACAGGAATGCAGCGTTTTTACTGTTTTTTATTTATAGAGGCCACGTGAATTCAAGTTTGTAATTCTAGTAAGCACTCATGTAAACTGAATGACACTAAAATACTTATTTATGTATTGAGACAGGTCAAAAGCAAAACAATTAATGCACATATTAATTTTTGAGGGGCACCAGTTGATTCATTTCATTCTCTATGGTGAGATAAATATCTCCTACCACCATTGTATGGGAAACTATTAACAATTTATATAAAAATATTATATATTATCTAAAAATAGCAAGATATATCAACCATATTTTAAACAGATCTTTATATATTATATTATTGATAAAATATGACATAAAATAACAATATATATCATTATTTTACTTACTGTTTCTATTCTATATCTTAAAAAACTATATTAGACTATATTACTATATTATACAATATTATTTTATATATATTATATACAATATTATATACAATATATATTTTTAATGACACATCTGAATAACTTTTATTTCTAGATATGTAAGAAAAGCTGTCCCGCACCTTTAGCAATGTCCTCATCAGTCCATCTGTCCTCCGTTCTAGTCTCATTCCCGGTCCACAAACCCCTTTCATTCAGCCATCGAGGTGTCCAGATCGCATAGTTAATACTCAGACAGCCCATCAAACCAAGACATGACTCAATAAACCGAAAGCGACTCCTCGAGTCCACTAGTTCTGGTCCATGCATTTTTCTGATGACAAAAAAGTTTATATTTACCCATAATAAAGTTGACAATATAGCTGGAAACTGTACTTAAATCATTCTGTAATCGTTGATGAATTTCCCTTACCTTGAATGGATGTGCAATCTCTAAAATGATTGATGAGATGACAAGCTATTTGGTTCTGTACCGTACGGCGACTGATCACGTTTAAACCTGCAAGTGAATGAAACGAGTGTTATGAAGATGTACAAACTAGTTTTTCTCACTTCCACCTCACAGCACTGTAATATGACACTGTAAAGATTTCCCTCAGCCCACGGTGGAGACCCACTCGCAATGGAAACTCCCCCTCTCATAAACATACACACATACACACACGCAGCGAGTGGTTAAATTCCCCCAGAAACCCATGTGAGTCAGTGGGGTTTGTAAAGTGAAAGTGATATTTTATAAATCTGTTTACTGCGCTCAGAGGTGAATTTGTAGCTTGTGTCTGTAAGATTTGCATCACATTACAGCTGATTTGCAAGTATGTAATCAGCCAATCACAAGGCAGCAGCAACTCAATACGTTTATGCATGTACATCTGAACAAGATGAGCTGCTGAAAGTCAATCTGAGCATCAAAATGAGGAAGAAAGTTGATTTAAAAGGGACACTCCACTTTTTTTTAAAAATTGGTAAAATTTGACAAGTCACCTATAGTTCAACAGTTGAGTTTTACCATTTTTGAATCTATTCAGCCAATCTCGGAGTCTGATGGGAACACTTTTTAAAACTTAGCTTAGCATAAATCATTGAATTGGATTAGACCATTAGCATCTAGTTTGAAAAAAACTCCAAAAAAAAAGAAAAGCTTGAATTCTGTTTATTTAAACCTTGACTTCTGTAGATGCATCATATACTAAGACAGACACTCAGTGGACCAAAACAATACATTTATAAAATTTTTGAAAAGTATTGATAGTGTGCAGCAATATTTGTTTGCTTTTTGCACATTTTTACATGGTGATTTTGAACTGACTGAAAGTTTGACGCTTCAGCCACAATATACTTAACCAAGCTCCTCTTACCTTTTTGGAATGATGCCCAAAAAGAAAGCCCCACCCCCTACTCAATATTCCATTTCAGTTGGACGTACATCAACATACTGGAATAAAAGTCTTAACAATGCCCGATTCATGCAGACGTTAACAATTTGGAGACTTCTGATTTGGTATCATTCCATGCAACTACGCATTACTTTATAGAGAGCTTATGACCTACTATATACACAGTGCTTTCCAAATGGGATATAACACACTTACAGAACACTTCAGAGTGAAAACAATTATAGCTGCCATATTGAAGTGTCATTCCAAATGGAAGCGCTCAAAACTGGCCACTTCCAAGGGCCCTGTGGGATGAAGGACTTAGAAAGGGTACAACCGATGGACACTTCGAGCCATGATCCATAGCACAAGGTTCCAAACAGAAGGGCTTATGCCTATGCTCTAATCCAGTGTTTCCCAACCCTGTTCCTGAAGGCACACCAACAGTACACATTTTCAACCTCTCCCTAATCAAACACACCTGAATCAACTCATCAGAACACAAGAAGAGACTCCAAAACCTGAAGTTAATGTGTCAGATAAGGGAGACATACAAATTATGTACTGTTGGTGTGCCTCCAGGAACAGGGTTGGGATACACTGCTCTAATCCCTTCAGAGTGACCCTCCAAAGGGAATAGGGCATAGGGATGAGCCCTCCCAAATGACTCATGTCATTGTAAAGAAGCAACACTGAAAATGTAATTTAACATAAAATGTTTTAATTGACAGTTTAAAACATTTCTTCAGTCAAGAGCCCTTAAATCACTAGAGAAGATCTAATCAAGCAGTGAACAAAGACGCTTTTCTTGGAAACCGAAAACTGCAGAAACACCCAAGATGGTGTCAAAAAACAAGGCATTTATGTAACAAATATAACTTGTGAAGATAAGTGTGGAAAAGTAACACAAAATGTAGAACACATCCACTTTTATCAACAAGACTAGTCCACAACAGCGTTTTCCTCCCAAAGAAAATACATACAAAAGGGGTTATAGTGTACATTTAGATTTTTCACCTGAGGTTCCATGTTTTTTTGTAATTTATTTATTATTTTGTTTATCTGAAAATGCCTCAAAGGCTTATTTGATTAACCCTTATGTACTCTTGGCGATGCTTTCATCCACTCTGGGGTGATTTTGGGTCTTAACTTGGCCATAACTTTCTCTGCGTTTCAGCTAGCAGAATGATTTTTGATTATTATTCTTATTTTGACACATATTTTAAGAAAATGCTTTGAATTAAAAAAAAAAACAACTCAACAATACACTCTGGGCAAATGTACTACCACCCTTTTGTACGTTCAGCATGAAAGCATCCTAAATTAAAATTTGAATTAAACCTAATGCATCAGATACATTTTTGTTTCCCTTTTTTTTTTGCATAAATCTGTTAAATCAACCTCAGTCCTAAACAAAACTACTAAATTTTATGCCTTTGATGCATTCATCAAAAATAAATATTTTTTTCTCCCTAATTTACTGTTGACTTCCATTATTCATTCATTCATTCATTTTCTTTTCGGCTTAGTCCCTTTATTAATTTGGGGTCGCCACAGTGGAATGAACCGCCAACTTATCCAGCATATGTTTTACGCAGCAGATGCCCTTCCAGCTGCAACCCATCACTGGGAAACATTCATACACACTCATTCACACACATACACTACAGACAATTTAGCTTAATCAATTCACCTATACCGTATGTTTTTGAACTTGTGGGGGAAACCGGAACACCCGGAGGAAACCCACGCCAAAAAGGGAGAACATGCAAACTCCACACAGAAATGTCAACTGACCCAGCCGGGGCTCGAACCAGCAGCCTTCTTGCTGTGAGGCGATTGTGCTACCCACTGCGCCACCGTGCTGCCCCGACTTTCATTATAACCACATTATTTTGATTGCAAAACCATGACACCATACAATCAGGCATTTTTGATTGTTGATGGTTTTCCCTGTTGGGAAGAGGTAAAAATTTGTCATTTTTTTGTCACCATTAATCATTTAGATAGACCTGTGCAAAAAATCTTAGTTTCTGGATTTTATATGGAGTATAACAGCAAATTATGCACCATCAAATGTGGTTATAATGGAAGTCAATGGGGCAAAACCAGCCACCAACAGTAAATTGGGGAGAAAAAAAATTGAAAAACTAACAATGCATCAAAGACAATTTTGTTACTAATCGTACTAATAAAAAGTTTAAAAAAACAAAAAAAAAAACAGTCCACAATAACTTTTTATATTAAATATATGTCATTTTGTGTGTGTTTTTTCACCAAATCAGTGACATCATTTATGAATTTGACAATTAAAGAGTTAAAATTCTGTAATTTTCCAAACAATTTTGTAGTTTTGATCAGGACTGAGGTTGATTAACAGATGTATGCAAAAAAAATGTATCTGATGTATTTTTACAGCAGTTTAATTCAGTGGATGTTTTCATCCCGAGCATAACAATAGGGTAGTAAATTTGAACAGTATCTTTTTTTTTAACCCTTGTGCACTTTCTGCATTTAGTCAATGTCTTATTATTATCTTTTTTAATATAAGCCTGCAGATTTTGCCGCTCAAACTTTAAGATGTCACTGAAATGATTAGAAGTTTGTTTTAATGGCTTCAGTGTCAGCACACTGTCATTTGCGTGTGAACTATCATTGAAGTAAATTGATCTTGTTTTAAGGATTAAAAGAACATCCTTTTTATTTATGCAGCACATACCAATGAAGGTTTCGCAAAGAATTACAAAATACTTTCATTATACAAAATTCGACATTTATAAAAAGTTACATTAATTCCTTACATTCTGCTTTTTAAATAATCAAAGACAATAAACTGGATATTTAGAATCTGACCGGAGCGCAATTAAAGGGGCAGTCTCCAATTATTGTGACGGCCTGGATTATAATTAAAGTACGGAAAAAAAAAACCCACATCCAACAATAACAACACTTCCATATACTGCTGCGGCGGTGACTCCGTAATTCTGCTTCAATCTCTAATTACAGGGGTTACGGTCGTGTCGTTTCTGCAATTAGAGACTCTGCTTTTAAACTGTACATATTCATTTAAAAATATTCAACTTTTCTAAGTCTATTTTCTGGCTTTTTCCAGCAACTCTGTGAAAACATCCAATTGTGTTGGGTCGACTCCAGCGGCTAATTCAGGCGTGTGCTTCTCCAGCCAATCAGAGGAGTGGATCTGTTTCTGCAGGGCACCAATCAAAGTGTCTAGACTCTCGGTGCGCTTGTCCAATTGGCCATTAAGAACGGCAAAGTTCTCATCGGCCAATGAATGAGGCTCTGTTTTAATGCGAGTATTTTCAAGTTTGGTTTGAGCGCTTGAGGTCTTGAGTGTCTGGTCTTTGCACTCATCTGTTGTTTTCGTGCCTGTTCTCCTCGCTGTCCCAGTGCTGTTTTTTTCCTCGTCTGCTGTCGTCCGTTGAGTCTCGTGCACTAAAGAGCCCCGGAGCTCTTCTAAAGCGGTTTTCATTCTCTGCACACCTGAAGAACAGAGAGGAGGAGAATAAATGGCAAGTATTACATTTAAAATCACTTAATTTTGATAGGCAAATCAGATCTATTTATTCAAAATGTTTACATGTAGTGAAAAAATATATATGAACATTTTTTTCTTTAGCCAAGTTAAGGGTCTTCTACAACTTCGCAAAATGAAAGATTATATATTTTTGGACAGTTTATCTGCTATGCTAAAGCTATATAACCTCTTATTATACATATGACTTAAAAACAACTACAATAATATTCTATATAGTTTGTTATTCTAGAAGAATAATATTAGTAATATATTACTATATTACTTAAACTAAGGAAACTGAATAATAATAATGATAATAAAAAAATGGGGCAGCACGGTGGCGCAGTGGTAATTACAACAATAGAAGAGGTATATTACATGTAGATAATTGATAAAGGACACATAAAAAGTATGGAGTTTTCCAAACAAAAATGATCAAACTGAAAATCATCAACCTACGCATCATTTAAGAACATACAGTCAAGACCGAAATGAATACCCCAGAAGTATGAAGAATTTCAAGCATGACAATATAAAGTATATATACACAGTATACTGTACATATTTACAATGGCTGTACGAGTTTAATAATAATAATACATTTAAGTGGACACACTGTAAAAAGCGATTATTTGACTCTACTTAAAAAATAAGTGAGTAAACCAGTTGCCTTGAAATCATTAAGTAAATTAACTATGTGCAGAATTATAAATAATTAAGTTGTCAACTTAAAAGTTCCAATTACAACATGTTTACTTTTTTTATTATTTTTTTTTTTTAAGTAAACGAGTTTACTCACTTCTTTCAAGTAAAGTAACAAATCGCTTTTTACGGTGCACAAAGCTACCCCACTCAAATCATCAAACTACATTTAAGAACGTACATATTTAATAATAACTTAAGTGGTCACACTGTAAAGCGATTAAAAAGCCATTAGTTCACTTTAAAGAAAAGATTGAGTAAATAGTTCATTTACTTAATGATTTCAAGGCAACTATGTGCAGATTTATCAAAAAAATAAGTTGTCATCTTAAGTTACAACATGTTTACTCATTTTATTTATTTATTTTAAAGTAAAGTAAATGGGTTTACTCGCTATTTTCAAGTATTGAATCGTTTTTAACAGTGCACAGTTACCCCATTCCCCCAAACTACAGAGGTAAATAGAAAGTGAAAGTAAATGCGAGCGCACAACACACCTAGAAAATCAAACTACATTTAAGAACATGCATATTTAATAATAATAACTTAAGTGGTCACACTGTAAAAAGCGATTAATTGACTTTAAAGAAAAGATTGAGTAGATAGTTGCCTTGAAATCAGTAAGTAGACTAACAATGTGCAGAATTCTAAAAAAAGAAGTTAAGTCAACTTAAAAGTTACAACACGTTTACTCTTTTTATTTATTTATTTAAGTAAAGTAGACAGGTTCACTCGCTTTTTTCAAGTAAAGAATCGCTTTTCACAGTGCACAAAGCTACCCCACTCCCCAAAACTACACAGTTAAACAGAAAGTGAAAGTAAATGCGAGTGCTGGCCACACCTAGCTGTAGTTTGTGCTGCTGATCAGTGAAGATGATCCTGAACCAGCCTGGAGATGCACAGCTGAAGGCCTGACCGCAGCTCAGCAGAAGCCTGTGCTTGAGGAAACACCTCCACACACACAGCTCCTCAGCAAACGTCTTCTCCTTCAGAAACTGCAGAAAACACAGTGCCCGGATGCAGAAAGCTGTTGCAAAAGTGCTACGAGGGTTGATTCTGTAGTGTTAAAACCTCACCTTGCTCAGGTCAGCCCAGATGAAGAAGCCTGCGCCCCTGTGGAGGAACGGGATGTCCAGCTTCTTCAGCTCTTCTGTCAGGTACTTGTGAGCTTCTTTTAGTCTGCGTTTGTTCCCAGGGAGGAACTCGCTATTCAGCCAGTCTGAAAACAGCAAGAACACTCCTTCAGTCTTTTGCTGCTGTCAACAAATCATTTGAGTCAGACATTGACGCACACACAAAACGCACAGACTGAGAGCACGAAGATGGGTTTTGGTTGAATTCTTATGCAGTCCGAGTGAAATATGAACACCAGATGAACCAAAGATATCTAAACTAACTAAAACACTGGTAATGACATCACAATATGGCTCAAATGTGACTTGTTTTCCTTTTAACAGCAAAGACTAGATATACAAAGACACTTCACTCGTGTTACTATGAATGGGGAAAAGTGCAATCCTCGCTATGTCCGCCACTGCGAAGGATGTCCCGCCTTGCAGTCGAAATAGCCAATCGTCAGTCATTAAAGCAACATGGTTCTGTGGAGGAGGGGTCTGTATAGATTTGCTTGTTTGTTATGGCAAGCCCCATCGCTGGGCGATCGCTAAAGTAAGGTAACTTTATTAGTCCCCATGGGAAATTTGATTTTGCAGTATAGCCACTGTGTGCTTGCATTGATTGAGAAGAAAAAGCATCACAGCACATCCGATTTTATATCGTGTCCTTCTAGTGTCGTCGTCCAGTCTTTGTCCAGGTTTTGTCCCTGTTGTTCTAGTGTTTATAACTGCATCCTCTGGTTGCCATGGAAACAGCCGTAAAGGAGATTGGTGTCATGCCAATCTTTGCGCATGCACAGTAGCTGGAGCAAACTGGAAATTACATGTTTTAAATGTAATTAGAACATAAGCAACAACAATACTGGGACAGGTCACTTCAGATTTACTTGCTGATTTGAAATATGTTATTTAAATACGTAAGTTCAGCAAGCAGTTTGTGAGATTTCAGGATTACCCTATTTATTTAGATAGGACACATTCTTATATGAGCTGCACGGTCTTTCCTTGAAAGTGACAGGTAATAGTCAAGATGTTGTCTAATACAGTTCAATACAGCTCCCTGAAATGCATTTCTTTGCAGCAGGTCTTTATTTTTTTGTGTATTTTGCACAATCTATGAGCTGATAAAATGACCAGAGGCCAGTTCCACAAAGCTGGTTTGACTTTTAATCCTAGTTAAGTTCAGGTTAAGTTGAGCAAACATTTTTCTGTTTTCGGGCTCAAGATGGATGGGTGGTTTTAATCAGGTTTTGTCACTGTGGTAACTTTGACAAAAAGCTACATTATAAATCTGCTCCAGAACATATTTATTCTGGGTTAGAGATCAAAAAACCTAAATTGGACCAATCATCTGTGGGCAAAGTTACTAATATATATGATATCTGATTCAATAAACGTACACAAATCATTTTTGAGTCAAAAGTGCGTTTTTTTGCTAATAATTTACATAAATATTTATACTTTATATTATATATTCAAAGAGGTTTTTTTTTTTTTTTTATTGTCGATGCTTGGTTTATAATTCCTTACATTTGTATAGCGCTTTTCTGAACACTCAAAGCGCTTTACACATTTTTTGGAGGGAATCTCCTCATCCACCACCAGTGTGCAGCATCCACCTGGGTGACACGACAACATCGATTTTGCATGAGACCCACACCACACACCAGCTGATTGGTGAAGAGGAGACATATGATGAAGCCAATTATGATATAGGTATGGTAAGGAGGCCATGATGGACAGAGGCAAGTGGGCAAATTTGGCCAGGATGCTGGGGTTAAACCCCTACTCTTTTACCTCGGTTTAACATCTTATCCAAAAGATGGCGCTCACTGAGCAGTATAGAGTCCCCTTCACTGTACTGGGGCGTTAGGACCCACACGGACTGCAGGTTGAGTGTCCCCTGCTGGTCTCACTTACACCACTTCTGGCAGCATCCTAGCTTTCCCATGTGGTCTCCCATCCAGGTACTGACCGGGTACAGCCCTGCTTAGCTTCAGTGGGCGACAATGTGAGAGTTGCAGAGAGCTAGCTGCTGGTGTTTATGTTAGTAAATATGTGAAATAACATTAACTAATGGAACCTTATTGTAAAATGTTACCACACTTTTTACAATTGTGTTGTTTTATGTAAAAATTTAAATAAGTCTGAAAACATAGCTCATTTTTTATATGTTTTTGCAACAACAAAAAAAGCCGTGGATGGCAAGATTTTTATTGCAATTTGTGACACACCAAAACTAATCTGGCATACTAGAAAGCATGAAAAGTGAAGGAATTTTGATTCAGCCATGGAAAGAAAACATTCACAAAGCCAGTGAGAAAACGCATGTACCTCTGTCTCTGAGAAGCTGGGCCATCTGGTACTGTGTGGGTCCTGGGACTCCATGGAAGCAGCCCAGCTGATCCAGAGCCTGAACCAAATCCTTGTTCTCGGAGTAAATCATGCCAACTCGCATCCCTGCCATGGCAAAGTCCTATATGTACACAACAGAAAGTCTGAACGCTGTAGAGCAATGCCAAGAATCTGAAGAAACGCTTTTTCTGACAGTTCAAGTAGTGACTTACTTTACTGACGCCCCACATAACATGGGTTCTCTGGGGATCTGGCAACCTGTCGAAACAATTGTGTATTTGTGACGATTAGCATGTTGGTTTGCAAAGTGTGCCTTTAAAGGTACAATTCACCTAAAAATTAAAGTTGATATCATTTACTCTTTTACTTAAAGAGACAGTTCAGCTAAAATTTAAATTCTTCTGTCATTTACTCTTTTACTTAGGGACAGTTCAGCTCAAAATGAAGGCTCTGTCATCATTTACTGTCTTTCTGTTCAACACAAAAGAAGATCATTTAAAGAATGTTTACAAACAGTAGCCATTTACATCCACAGTAAGAAAAAAAAAACAAAGTAAAGTAAGTAAAATATGACAGAATATTCATTTTTTGGGGTGAAAGCTTGTTATGGACAGTGGTGGAAAGAGTACTGAAAAATCATACTCAAGTAAAAGTACCATTACTTGCCCAAAAATGTAGTGCAAGCAGAGTAAAATGATCTGTTGTAAATATTACTCAAAGCATGAGTATAAAGTAGCCCTTTTAAAAGTACTCATGAGTAGTGAGTATTACACTGTGAAAGGTTAATGCGTTTACATGCAGTTTGTGCATGTGTGTGAAAACAACACATTCTGTAGTGCATTTAGTTATTGTTTAAGGGGCCGGGTTTATTGTTTGAGTTATTGTTTTGTTGACAAGAAAAGTGCGGTGCGCTTTTTATGTCGCTAGGCAACGACTGAATCAGCTGCGTATTGTCCACAAGTGTTGCTGTTGATATTGTTATAATTTTTATATTTAATAATATTGTGATTTCAAGATTTGTGAAGTCATACAGCTCCGGATAACTCAAAACAGCGACCGTTAGTCTTTCCTCCATCTTCAAAAGTCTCCGTAGTCTTCTTGACAACACAAACACTGCTGTCGCCTCAATGGAAACTCCGCCTCTGCTTTTATTTGATTGGAGAATGAAAAAGATGCGACTGACGCAACGTGCTTTTCCGCTCAGAGATGTCTTTTTCCCAACTGCGAGTGCACAGCACGCAACGAAAAAAACACGAGGCGCACAGGGCGCATAAGCAGCATGCAAAACGCTCACGGCTGTTAGCAAATCATTCAAAAAAGGCGCCTCTCAATGCAAAAAGCACATTCAGTGTGATCAGTCACTAAGGCCATTCAACAATTTCAGTCATCATACAGTAGACATCCTTCATCTTCTCATCAGTGACATGCAGTTTAAACAGTCTCAGGGTGATTGCGTTTAAAGATTTTGGACATCTTGGACACTTTCCAAACATGTCTTGAAATTGTTGGTTATGATGCAAAATTATTATTATTTAATTGTTTTTTAGCCAATCCTTATAAACAAAAAAAAATTTAAGCAGTGGCTGCAGGTTGAAGGAAAATAGTGGACTAAAAGTACCAATACAGCACAAAAAATTTACTTAAGGGAACGTAAAAGTACACATTTTTAAAACTACTTCGTAAATTACAATTCCTGAGAAAAACTACTTAATTACAGTAATTTCAGTATTTGTAATTCGTTACTTTACACCACTGGTTGTGGATAAATAAATATGACACTAAAAGCATCAGTAGGTGTCTGTCTTTGAATGATTTATTAAGTCGTTTATTCAACTGATTCATTCAAAATGGCTGATTCATTTAGAAGCAAAAAAAAAAAACAGACTGTCTTTTTTAATTAATTATTGATTCACTGGGTCTATTTAATAACCAATTAATAATAATAAAAGCAGACACAAACATAAAAATGGTCTGCTCAGGCTGTTTAGACCTATTTTCATATGCAGAACAATTAAAAAAATCATGAATAAATAAGAAATTAATAAAGTTATAATAATTATATATATATATATATAT
>CAIGQW010054212.1:4582333-4596514 GCA_903798125.1 Danio choprae | reverse complement strand
TCATGGAGAATTGAATCTCGTGTTTAATAAGTTCAAGTCCAATCCTTACAAGCGCCCAAAGCAAAAACATTCTCTAATCACATTACGACTAAAAATACTTTAGTCAATTTGCTCAACACATTTTTGGGTGAATTACACTTTTAAAGGATTGGACTTGAACTTATTAAACACGAGATTCAATTCTCCATGACACCTAATGAAGTATGTTCAATATCAGCTCAAGGGCATATTAGTTCGTTAAGCAAATTAAAATACAAGAAATAAAAGAGCACGACTCTCACCCATCCAAGCTGAGAACACTGCGAAACGTGTGCTTCTCGCCAAACACAGAGAGCATGTAAATCTCATCCACGATCACATGAAGCTGGTGCCTGGAGCATGCGAGACAGAAACACTGAGTAAATGAGGGCAGAAATTACAATTCCAATGACATTCAAGAACACAAATGTAATTCCTTGTTAATAATGTGAAACTTAATGAAGCATGTGAAACATTTGGAAAACAAAGGGCAACTGGAAAAGCAAGAGACGGTGAAAACTAAAATCTAACTAAATTGGTTGACATGTTTTCCTCATTTGCACATCTTCAGGCTGTTCTAAACTTTCAGAGGATTTGAAGAATGGCATACAATAAACAACACAAAACAAAAGCAGTCCATGTTAGAAGTAAAACTAATAAACCAGATTCTTTATTAAAATAAAAATGACGTTTTATATATGAATAAAATAATTAAAATAAAAAAAAATTTTATTTGAAATGATGCACTGGCAAACTTACAATTTTTAACTGACAAAAATAAAAAATTAACATAAAATAACAAAAACACAGGTTTATTGCACATTTAGTAAATAACAGCATGACTAAATATTCTATAGAAATTAAAGGGATATACAAACCAAACATTTGAATTATTTTATCATCGCTTTAAATATATGCATTTCTTTGTTATGCAGAACATCAAACAATTATATTCTGATTAATGTTGATAATAATAATAATAATAATAATAATAATAATAATAATAATAATAGACTAAACTGTTTTGATTTCACCTGACTATTAAATAAACAAAATTAACCAGAACTAAATCTGTATGGTTACTAACATTTATCTAAATTTCCTTTCTTCCTCAAAAAAAAAACATTAAAGGTCCTGAGATGTGCTTTGAAATATATTTTTTATAATATGTTTGACGTAATCGCAATCGAAATATGAAGAGAGGGCGGGGCAGTGTAGCTCCTCCCCTTTTTATAAAACAGCCAATGGCGTTTAGTTTTTCTCAGCGGTTGAGTTCAAACACATCAAATGTGAAGCATCGTGAAGAGGGTGTGGCATGTCAGATACTAGAGAGCATTTGATTGGTCAAGATTTGATGAGAAACTGAAGTATGAGGTGACGTGAATAAAACAGCTGATCCATTTAGGTGGAATACTAGAGAGCATTTGATTGGTCAAGATTTGATGAGAAACTGAAAAATGAGGTGACGTGAATAAAACAGCTGATCCATTTAGGTCGAAAGAACAAACTACAAGCTTTTCACGCTTATATCAATTTTATATAATCTAAATGCAAATTTTGTCACTGTTTTGGTGCGCACTAGCTTATAGATCTCCTTAAAACGAACAATACTGATACTAACATCTAAAAAGCTTTATTTTAATTTATTGGGAACTTAAAGACATAACTGTATAATCATTCAAAAAACACTAAAAAGCCCATTCATAATGAAAACTACAAACATTCCACTGGTCCATGTGACCCATACAGTTTATTCCAAGTTGTCTAAAGTCATATTATAGCACTAAATGAGGAACAAAAAAAAAAAAACCTATTATACATGTACTTTTATGTAAAACTGGTCCATTATACAGAAGAAGAACAGCAAAAACATGTCCTTTTGTGCTATGAAATGAATGTAAAATATTGCATATATTTTAAAATTTCAGTACCAATTAGTATCGAATTCCAGTATCGTGACATTGCTATTATGTATTTGGTCAAAATACATTCACCGGCTTCAAAGATCTCAATAAGAATGAAACAATGTGCTTGAGAGCTAAAGCTTGAACTCACATTTTGGCAAACTGTAAAAAGCTGGTCATCTCTTCAGGCGAGTACACTTCTCCCAGGGGATTGTGGGGGTTTAACAGTATGAGAGCTTTGACGCTCAATCCCTGTACAAACAAAACACAGTTTTAGGAGTGATGTTTATTTTAAGGGGATGCTAACAGAATGTCATTTTAATCTACACAATTGTGTTTTGGGGGCACAATTGAAAAAAACAAGTTTATAAATTTCAAACATTGCTGGCACCAATTGACCTCCATAGTAATTTATTTACTGTTATGGAGGTCGATGGGTGACTATATCTTTTTTGTGTTTAACAGAAGAAACTCTTAAAGGTTTAAAACCACAAGGGTAGAATAAATGAGGTTATTTTAATTTTTGAGTGAACAATCCCTTTAAAACACTGTTGATGCCAGGCCAGTAGATGGCAATGTTGCGCTGTAAAGAAACACCTGTGCATGAATAGAGCATGAACAATATATAGGCATGATTGAAATTCTTATAAGCCTAGAAACACTGAAAGACTACAGGACTGTTGGCGCACAGGCGCATAGTGTTGCTTTACAGAGCTACATTGCCATCTACTGGCCTGACATAATACAGTGCTTTTAAAGGGATAGTTCAAATTTAAATAATTTATTCTACCTTTTGTGGTTTTAAACCTTCATACATGTTTCTTTCTTCTGTTGAACACAAAAAAAGATATTTTGAACAATTCTGACACCCATTTACCTCCATATTAGGAAATTAATTACTATGGAGGTAAATTGGTGCCAGCAACCAGCATTTTTCTGTTCAACAACAGAAAGAAAGCCAGATAGGTTTCGAACAAGTGAAAGGTGAATAAATGATTTTCAATTTAGGGTGAACGATCCCTTTCAGCCATCACATCAGAATGAATAGAACATTGTTGTCTATCAAAACTTTAGGGATGAAAAATGTCTTATTTATCATTATGTAAAAAAAATACCTCTTTTTTGGCCTCTTTAAGGGAGTTTTCCAGTTTGTCAACAGTAAGCTGGAATGGTCTGACATCACTTCCTGTGGGCTGTGCCAACACAAAAAGATAAAAATGGATAAACAGCATAGCCGCATTAACAAAACTAAATTTGTGATAAAGAAAACCACTATTACAAGCCAATTGCTACACCTCAAATTTTGCTACGCACCTGACTATGAAGTGGCACGTGGTGTAGTTTGATGCTGCTATACAAGCCAACATCCTCCGTTATCACACCGTAGAAGGGCGACGGGATGAGAATTGCATCTGTAAAACATTCACAATATCAAGAAAAATCTCAGACAGGTAAAGTCAACTTATTTTGCTCAGTTAAGCGAAGTTTTGATGTTTACAAAAGTATCTTGTTAGATGTTATTTATTTTTAATTTGAAAAAATGAATAAATAAGTAATAGCATGAAGCGGCAAAATAATTGCAGTCACCTTTTGAAGACGATCAAAAGGAATGACATTGGTTATGCCATTGCGAAGGACTTTAGCTTGGTATTTAGCCAAGTGGTATTCATTTACTATTTTGCTATTGGTATTTAGCTTAGTCAAAGCCAATAGAATACACAAGACGTGTCACTCGTATAGTTTTAAATGGGAAAAAGTTTAACGGTCAATATGGCCAATGAACATTGCTCTTATGTCCAGTGTTGCGTTTGTATTTATGATTAATCCATGTATCACCGTTGTCCTGCGAGACACGACATTTCGTTCCTCTGTATGTTCACACATGTAGCAGATTGACAATAAAGCATGACTTGACTTGAAGTCCCTCCTTCTAGTACAGGAGCCAATCATCGATCACTATAGACTGACGATTCTCCGAGGGAGGGGCTCGAACCAGACGTGAGAGAGAGACCAGTTAGAGACTTTGGCTTAATACTATTTAGCTTGTTTTTATTTAGCTGCCAGGGTGTTTTGAGTGGCTGTTCTGTCAAAAAATCTTTAGTTGAATTGGATTTTTTTTTCACCAATTTTATTGCCCTCTAAGAAAAAACAACAACAACACGCACGTTATTAAGGGTGGCACGGTGGCCTAGTGGTTAGCACTGTCGCCTCACAGCAAGAAGGTCGCTGGGCAACTTGCCATGTGTGGAGTTTGCATGTTCTCCATGTGTTTGCGTGGGTTTTCTCCGGGTGCTCCAGGTTCCCCCACAGTCCAAAGACATGCGCTATAGGTGAATTGGATGAACTAAATTGGCCGTGGTGTATGAGTGTGTGTGTAAATGTGAGAGTGTATGAGTGTTTCCCAGTACTGGGTTGTGGCTGGAAGGGCATTCGCCGCATAAAACATATGCCGGAGTAGTTGGCACTTCCTTCCGATGTGGCGACGCTTGATAAATAAGGGACTAAGCCAAAGGAAAATTAATGCATGAACACTGATTATTATAAAAAATAAATAGTCACCTTCTGGGTCACATAGAGTAGCTGCCAAAGCTGAAAACAGCGACCCACAGCCGTTCATAACAACAACCTACAAAAGTAACAAAGAAAATTAGCACATGCTACAAATGACCTTTTCAACAGAAACAGGAAGATGATCAGAAATAAATCATGCTGATGTACAAAAAAAAAAAAAAAAACACCTCACATTTTCGGCTTTCAGAGGTTTGGGAGAACAGCAGTAGTCTGACAGGAACTTAGCAACTTCCTCTCGAAGGCTTTTGGGAAAAAGAAAATCAGAACCAAGTACTTTAATTCTGTGATATCAAAAGATGAATTTGCAGCATGGAAGTCAAAATTACAGCAGGAAATGAAACGCTTCTGTATAGAAAAGTATGCTTACAATTTGTGGCCCTTCCAATTAGGGTATTGTAAGAAAGCGGGTTCAATGTTTAGCATGTCAGGTCGCGTTAGCTGTTGGAGAAACCAAGAATCAGTTACTTATAAAGGGCAACAACAGTTGTACCATATAATATATAGCTTCAAAACCATAGCTTTTGAACATTTCTGAAAGGATTTCCTTTTGTAATGACATCATAAATAACAAGGTGTCTTCGTTTTTCTGCATTTTAAGTCTGTGCAGCTCATATAACCCTTTATAGGAAAGTTATGAATTTTGGCACACGGATAGAGGACAGTTTTAAAACTAAACATAGCGAATTTGGAGTTTTAAACTCTAACTCTTTAGCGCCACCAACCCAAATTTGCACACGTTTAGGCTAATTACTTTTGAACCATAAGGGCTATAAAATGATATTTTTCCCTGATTTTCCCCACAAGTCTAAATTCGTCAAACCAATGGTTCAAATTATTTTTACCAAAACTGACATTTTTGCTTATAACTTCTAAAAGCAAGTTTCCATAAAGTTTCTGAAAAATAAATTAATAAAAATTATAATCAATAAATAAAATATAAAAATTAATAATAAAAAAAAAATAATAAAAAGAAAAATAATTTACAAAAGTATTATTCTGAAGGTTTAGAAAAATACATTTAAAAATTTAAATAAAATATAAAAATTTACAATAAAAAGAAAAGATAATTAGGAAAAAGAAAAATTAATTACAAATAAATAAAAAATAAATATATTCTGAAAGTTTAAAAAAAATAATAATAATTAAAATAAATAAATAAATAAAATCTAAACATTAATAAAAAGGAAAATGAATACAAGAAAATTATGAATTTTGAAAGTTTAGAAAAATTTATAATAATTTATTTAAAAATAAAAAATTAAATATAAAAATTTATAATTAAAAACATTTAGAAAAAAGAAAAATTCATTACAAATAAATAAAAAATAAATTCTGAAAGTTTTGAAAAATATATATTTTTTAAATAAAATATTAAAAATGAATAATAAAAAATTTAATTACGAAAAAGTAATTAAAAATACATAAAATAAATCAATTCTGAAAGTTTCGAAAAATAAATAAATCATAACATGGGTCTTTACATATGCTGACAATTTTCCTATGCCAGCCATTAAACTTTTGTAGTAAAATGCTGTATTTTACTAATGTTTTGGCATAACTTTAGAAATAGGGATATGTTTCAGTGATATGTATATCTTGCTGTCAAAAATAATTGTTCACCCAAAATTTACTCACTTTCAGTTAGATCCAAACCTTTATGATTTCTTCTTTTTGTGTTTGACAGAAAAAATTGATGCTTTGAAGAATGTTGGAAACCGGTAACTATTAACTTCCACAGTAGGAAAAAAACAAATACTATGGAAGTCAATGGTGACTGTTTTGCAACATTTCTCAAAATATTTTCTTTTTTTTTTCTTCAGCATTAACTCAAACTCAAGCAGGGTTGTGACAAGTGAAGAGTGAATAAATGATGACAGAATTGTAAGTTGAGTAAACTCTCCCCCTTTAAAAGCTTTTTTTTAAAAACCTCAAACAACTTTTTTCATCATTCTCAAAGCTGATACCATGATGACTAAATGGAGGTGTAATTTCTGCAACTTTGGCATATTTATACAGTGTGTCATTGTCACCCAAAATTAACCACACAACAAGAATTTGGAAGCAGTGCCACATACTGGCCAAAAGTTATATGAAATCACATAATATTACAAGCAATTTTATAAATGGGTTTTCCTACATTTTACTCAATTATTCCAAACTGTTGAACACAAAAGCAAGACTGAAGAATTATTTTTGTTCCTACTATGGATGTCAGTGGCTGCTTTTTTCCATTAATCTTCAGAATATCTTGTTTTGTGTTCAACAGAAGAAAGAAATCCATAAATGTTTAGAACCACTGCAAGTAAATGGTGAGGAAATGTCCATTTTTGGATGAACTGTACCTTTAACAGCTGCTTGCAAATGCAGTATTTCATATTTGTCTATTTGCTGTTAATAATAATACAATTCGAGAACTCTTGATTGAACAAAACTTATAAGGGTTGCTGTCAGGACATTGGCTATGCCATTCCTAATGAATTTAGCTTGGTATTTAGCTAAGTGGTCTTTATTTTCTATTTTGATATCAGTGCTATTTAGCTTGTTTTTATGTAATTGCTCGGGTGTTTTGAGTGGCTGTTCACTAGTCAAAAAAAAGCTTTGGTCAAATTTCACCAATTGTCTGCTCTCAAAGTAGAAAAAAAACACTACTTATTATTATTAATAATAATAATAATAAACTAAAAGATACAGTATTTGCTAATAAATGCTAAACAAGTGAATCACATTTCTTACCCTTTTCTGCAGGAGGTCAAAGCATAACTTGTTTTCACTGGTTCCCAAGTTTAATATACCCTGAAAGAAAGAATAAAAGCCACAGGACATTATCACAGAGCAGAAGCGAGATACAGTGTATTAAAATGAGACAAACCACACAGATTTGCAGATAAATTTCCTGGAAGCCCCAAAGGACTTGTGGCCTCCGCATCCCCCGAGATGCACATTTAAAAACATAACTTGGTTTATAAACAGCCTGTAGCATCAGAACAAGTGTGTGTTTTCATACCGGACTGTAGATAGGCACTAACTTGAAATGCAGTGTGCCTTTTTGCTAATCTTTTGTCAATTAAACAGCTTTTATGGGATCATATCGACGAGTCTCTACATTGAATACTGATTTAAAAATTAACATCCCACTGCAAGATGATTGAAAATGAACAGATTAAGGAGGGGGAACTGAATAAACATTGTGCAAAAAAGGACATGCAGAAGAAATGTACACTTGAAGATTCAATATTTTAACTAATTAAGTTTTGAATTCTTTGAAACAAGTAGTGCACGTTATCTAGACTTTATATACACTATCTACACTACTGTTTAAAGGACTGAGGTCTGGAAGATTTTATAAATTCGTTTTGCAAGAATCTTTTGCTCACCAAGGTGGCATTTGTTTGATTAAAAATCCAGTGATGTTACGAAACATGATTACAATTCAAAAGGATTTTTAGTTTAATACATTTATTGATGAAAAATAGGATTTTTTGTATAATTACTAATTAGTATAGTCTTCAAAGACATTAGATCTTTCAGAATCATTCAAATATGCTGATCTGTGGCTTAAGAAACATTTTTTATCATTATTATCAATGTGTAATACATTTAATCTCCTTCAGGGAGTCTCCTTCAAGGCTCCCTTGACATATTAAATAGTTTAATGCATGATATCTGAAGAGAATTATTAATATTAAAAGCATCTTACAGCAGTGTATATATATTCTTCTTTCTCTCTAAAACAAGCTCTATATAAATTAGAAATGTAAATTATGATTTTAATAATAAGATTTGTATTGAAAGTAAAATTGAAATGTAAATTGAAATGTTTCATTAAAGGGACAGTTCACCCCCCAAAAAATTTAATTACCTCATCATTTACTTAAACCTTTTTTTAAACCTTCATGGGTTTTTTTTTTATCTGTTGAACGCAAAAGAAGACATTTTGAAGAATGCTGGTTGATGAGACCCATTGACTCTCATAGAAGAAAAAAAATGTTAATGGGTGCCAGCAACCAGCATTCTTCAAAATATCTTCTTTTGTGATTAACAGAAGAAATGAACTCAAACAGGTTTTGAACAAGTGAAGGGTGATCAAATGATGACAATATTCATTTCTGGGTGAACTATCACTTTAATAGGCCACGCTGTACTGTAAATTTTATAAACACTAACAACAAATAACAATAATAAAGCGTTATTATTTCCAAGGTGACTTACATGAGGGTTTGACTTCTCGTCGTGTTTGTTGGCGTGATACTGGTTGTATCCTTCCTGCAGAATTCCCTGATGTATCCGCATGCTGTTTCCACGTCGAGACAGGTACAGGTTATACTGGGGCGTCTGATCACCCCAGAGCATGCTGGGAACAGTTTTGGCACTATTGGGTAACAAATGTGGCAACAAGGTTTGCGAGGAGCTGGGCAAGGGGACGGTTTCCCTGCTTGTGCTGGCGCTCTGGTCTTCAGTCCCACGTGTGGAGTTCAGGACTCTGGTCAACATGGACATGAGACGAAACTCGTGATCTCGCTCTTGTTTGGCGCGTCTTTCTTCCTGCTGCTCCCTCCGTTCCTCAGCCCGAGCCTCCTGTCTCATGCGGGCTTCCTCCAGAGCGAGAAAACGCTCTTCTGCTGTCTGCTGCCAGCTTAGATACCCGGCCAGAGCGCTGGATAACACCCCGTCGTTCGGGCGGACCACCCGGCGCCGCTTCCTCTGATGGAACGATCCGGAAACCCCTTCTTGGTCACAATGGTTACCACCATCTCTCATCGCCATGGGAGCTGTTGCAGGAGATACACCCGCACCTGAGGAGCCCGTCATGTTCTGGTCACTGCAATCTGTGATGGGGTGATAGGAGAAACTGGGTGAACAGGGTAAAATAATTCACTCATATTGTAGTTATCACTATATTTCCCCAGTTTACTGATTGTATTAAGAATTGCAATCATTTTTGTACTACATATTTTCTTAATAAGGGGCCTATTAAGCCCATTTTTACAAGATGTAAAATTACTCTGACGTACTCCCTACAGTGTGTATGTGAAGTTTCAGCTCAAAATACCTCACAAATAATCTTTGAAACTGTCCATTTTTGGCTTTGATCCAAATTGTGGCATTTTGGTGACTGTCGCTTTAAGTGCAAATGGAATTGGGCTCTTTTTCAAAAGAGGGCAGAGCTAGAAACGCCTCTGTGTCAGCATAGTGGCAGATTCAAAAACAAGACCAACATCCTATGCTAATGAGGGAGAGGTCATCACTAACGGGCGGGGCTTTTCCTGTCTGATGACATGTATAAAGGGAGAATGTCAATCAGTTGTTTTGTCATTCATTCATTTTCTTTTCGGCTTAGTCCCTTTATTAATCTGGGGTCGCCACAGCAGAATGAACCGCCAACTTATCCAGCATATGTTTTATGCAACGGATGCCCTTCCAGCTGCAACCCATCACTGGGAAACATTCATACTCATTCATACACACACACTACGGACAATTTAGCTTGTACAATTATTACATTTTTGCCCTTTTGCTGGTTATATTCACAGACTGTTGCCACACAATTGTGTTTAAACCCCCTATAAAGGGATTTTTGCATAATAGGTTCCCTTTAAATTGAAAGTAAAATATGCAGAATTTGCATATTTAAAAATTAATCATTTGCATACAAAGTAAAAAGCTCAAAAAATAATTTAAAGAAAACAGGCATTAAAAATGTGTTGAAATCTACAGACACTAACTGATAAAGTGTGAAAAAATAAACAGTGAAAGCTGCTTACACTAAAAAATAACTTTAGAAGAAAACAAAAAGATCAAAATCCCAAAATTGACAGGTGCCTGTTTTTGCCTGCAAGCTCTCATCTTAAAAGGACAGTTCACACAAAAATTACAATTTACTCACGCTCAAACTTAATGATTTTATTTTTTCTGTTGCACACAAATAAAGACATTTTGAGCAATGTTGGAAGCCGGTAGCCATTGGAATCAATTAATGCATGACACCTCAAAGTCAAGGGTTTCATTTACTAAGAAAACGTACAATTTGAATGTCCTAGAGATCACATAATAAATGTGCTAGATAAACGCATAATCAATTGAGTTTTCAAAATCGCAAGAATGACCCTTGGCAGTCATGGAATATGAATGAAAAATTGTTTAAATAATACAGTATTACATTAATTTTCGTGAAAAAGTGTGATTTTCCCCTCAAACATCCTTGTTTATAATGTGTCGTGTGTATTTACATATCTAGGCCTATCTATACCTATCTTTCTATCTCTCTATGAATCTATATATTTATATGTACGTATGATTGAAGGTGTTCATGCCTGTAAAGTGCATTTTGGGGCATCTTGTGTACATCATGCAGCTCTATTCATGCACAGCGTGTTTTATACCTGATGGGGAACAGATGACATGCGCGTTTCCCTGCTCTCCGTCCATCTCCGCGCTCTCCTCCGCGTTTTGCCCGGGTTGCTTGTGTTCCCCGCCGGCCTCCTCATCTTCATCAACAGGTCCAAACTCATAGAGCATCTCAGGCTGCGCCGCTTCATCGTCCGAGCTCATCACCTCCGTCTTGATCTCCAGCATCTCGACGGCTCTGGATGGGTGCCCGGGAGCCTCTGACCCCTGCTGTCCGATCACCTGGTTCCCCGTCGTACCGCCCCATAAAGGCAGAGTGGAGCCAGAGGTGGCGGCGGATCGGTTACTCTGCGCCCGCTCCATGAGCTCGTAATACCGCGCGGATCGGAGGGTCTTCTGCTTGTACTCCAGCTTTAACTTTTTGATCTTCTCCCGGCACTGGTCCCCGGTCCGGTTGATGCCCTTCTGCCGCAGGGTGCTGGCGATCCGGTTGAACACATGTTGGTTTCTCAAACAGGTCACTAGTTCGGTTTGGACAGGAATGTCCGACCAGATCTGCAGCAGCTCCAGGACCTCCGGCTCCGACCAGTTGCTGCCGCGTTCGTACTTTTTACCGTACACGTGAATAAGATGCATTGCAGCAGTACAAACAAAGCTACAGTGTTGTATTTAAAGGCTGTTCATGCATTGGTATGGCAACCGCGTTTGCGTGAATAAAAAACAAATGCATTAAAACGCTAAAACTCCCACTTGTGAGTTACTGTAATCAATCATCTAAGACGAGCACTTGTACTTTACCCGGACTGGAAGCAGATTCCTTTACTTTTTAACGACAGTCTTGCTGTATTTTCAGCCCGTTGCTTTTGTTCTTTATTCAAACAAGTCCTGATACATCCGGGTTCACGGCACATGCGTGCTGTCCTTATTCCGGGATAAATTTGGACCGTGACAACAAAGAACGGCGCTGCGCATGCGCTGAACGTTAAAGCAAGGTTCGGGTTTGTTGCGCGTTTGCGCCATCTAGTGCTTACACTAGCATGTTTGCGACCCGTTACACGTTGTTTATTTAAATTAGCTTGTTTACTTTTATTCATTAAAGTGTGTTGGTATTTGTAAATGTTACTCATCATGAGTTTTCAAACTGGAGTCCATGGGGGTGTTTAAATAATAAATAATTTAAATAATATATAAATAATAAATAGTTTAAATAATATATAATTAAGTTTATACAATGATCAGAAAAACATTCCATTCCAGGAATTATACAATTTAAATAAATGTGTAGAAATAGTAAATAAATATAGAAGTATTAAGTAAATAAATACAGGACTATAGTGAGTAGAAAAAAATTATAATGTATCAAGAATAAACATGTATAAGTGTGACATATAAAAAACAAAAGTCCAAAACCCCTGCGTTAGATAATAAATGAACATTCATTCATTCATTCATTTTCATTTCGGCTTAGTCCCTTTATTAATCTGGGGTTGCCACAGCGGAATGAACCGCCAACTTATCCAGCATATGTTTTATGCAGCGGATGCCCTTCCAGCTGCAACCCATCCCGGGGAAACATCCACACACACCCATTCACACTCATACACTACGGACAATTCAGTCTACCCAATTCACCTATACCGCATGTCTTTGGACTTGTGGGGGAAACCGGAGCACCCGGAGGAAACCCACGCCAACACAGGGAGAACATGCAAACTCCACACAGAAACGCCAACTGACCCAGCCGAGGCTCGAACCAGCGACTTCTTGCTGTAAGGGGAACATGCTACCCACTGCGCCACTGTGAGGCCCCTGTGTAAATTATTTACAATTAAAACCAGAAGCATTATGGGACATACACCTTAATAACTGTGCTCCTAAGATATGTGCTTTTATTTTTCATTTACTTTATTTTATATTAAGAATTAATCAAAAAGGCTGAAATGCAATGATGCATCTGGTCCGAATTACCCAATGAGGGCTAAACAAGTTTGAAAGCTAAACAAAGAACTCATAGTTGAAATTCAGTGTTTGAATGAGCTGCAGGCTTAAAGGTCGCAACATGTTTTGTAAGGGTGTAACAGTTTTGCATTATTTGTATTTTATCTTATTATTTATGTATATATTAATAATTGGTTATTTTCAGGTACAATGCTTAGTCTGTACATTTGCATTTGTTTTTTGTAGGCTATATTTTTGCCAACACAAGAAAGCAAAAATAAAATAGAAATAAATAATAAAAAGGTGAGAGCTCCAGGGAGTAACAATATTAGATTTGGTAAACCTTGGCCAGCATAGATAGAACCTTTAAGGAAAATTCTGTTTTCATTTGTGACCAGCATGCTGCTGCAGAATACAAATGGTGGCGTAACTGTTAATCTAATTCATGTCTGTCAAAGAAAAAACTCCACTGATTATATTCAACCCTTGCTCTACAGTGAGATCCAACTGTAATCTGATTCATTCGCACCGATAAATGTAAATTCTGCCATAATTTTCTTGCCCATATTTATGAATAGTCACCATTCATTTCCACTGTGTGGTAAAAAAGGTATATAATGAAACATTCTAACATCTAGAATAACACCACTGTGTAAATGATGGCAAAATGTTCAACGTCAAAATTAAATTTCTATAATTGTCATTTGTTTTGTTTTAGAGACTTTATAGATTGTGCCACTAAGTAACATTAAATACATTTGCATATATTCCTGGCACAGTATTTGATTGAGGTTTGTGAGGTAAAATGTTTATTCTGAACAACATCAGAAAGTATCTTATAAAATGATATACAGAGGCTTTTCTACCTGTACTTTCTACAAAGGTTTAGTTCTGCTCCATTTTTTCACCTTTTCTTTTAGTACTATTGAGAGTAGGCTATATCCTAATAAGAATAAGTACTACGAAGTACTAAGAATATCATATTGAGTGTTTTTTTGAGGTTTAATTATTGATATTTATTTGAGTGTTATTCTAGGACATTTTTATTTATTTTAGTTTAGTTTACCTTATCTTATTTTGTTTCATTCTTTTACATTTTTATAGTAGTGTGTAGTCCTGTGTTATGTTGTCAATTTATGTTGTTTGATGAAGCACCTTGGTCCTGGAGGAACATTGTTTCGTTTCTTTGTGTACTGCACTGTATATTGTTGAAATGACAATAAAGCCAACTCGACTTTATACTTCAACTTTATGTCAACTTGACATAAACAGTCAAATGTTTTTTTATTATTATTATTTAAACTTATTTTGCCCGTCTAAATATTTTATACAAAACTTATAAAAAAATATATATATGTATGCCTCACAGTGGCGCAGTGGGTAGCACGTTATATATATATATATA
>CAIGQW010054212.1:4490475-4539318 GCA_903798125.1 Danio choprae | reverse complement strand
TGTGTGTGTGTGTGTGTGTGTGTGTGTGTGTGTGTGTGTGTGTGTGTAGAGTGAGACAGCCAGGTCTGTGAGCAGGTGCTGGATTTAATGAGTGCGTTTCCCTCTGGTGTGTAAGACCGTATGACCTTGTGAAGCGGGTAAGACATGGCTACTTTGGAATAGCTCTCTAATATATCACCTCTGTGTGTGTCTTTGTGTCCACAGGTTTTTGGGGATTACTATCATTTCCAGCACAGAGGTGTGGTGAGGAGATCTTTGTCCAGCCATAGAGGGGTTCATGTCCGACTGCACACAGAGCCACAGGTAATGACGAGCCACACACAAAGTCACAACTATAGATCAAAAAGAGGACAAAAGAGCTGGAAGATAAAGAAAAGAAAAGGAGGCAAAATGAGAATAGATTAGAGCAGAATGGAGAGAGAAAAAATGGGGAGGAAAAGAGAAGATAGCGGAGGTGGATAGAGTAAACAAGAAATGTACTCGAATATAAGTAGAAAGTACTTGTATGAAACTGAAGTACTGTATAAGTAACAAGTATATTATTCGAATAAGTAATATACTTATTTATACTTACTTGAGTAAAGGCAAACTGTCAAACTGTACATAGACTTCTATTTGTGCGTATGCGAATGCTGCAGACTGAAATCACAAGCTCATGTTTCAAATAAGATTTGTGATACTCTGACCTGCGAAATCACATAATGTGATTGCGGAGACCAATAAAACATCAAAACATGACCTATCTCTACTAGTGTTGTCACGATACTGGAATTCGATGCCAATCGGTACTGAAATTTTAAAAATTTTGGGGATTGACCTTCACGGATGTTTTTAAAATTTCAGTACCGATTGGTATCGAATTCCAGTTTCGTGACAACACTAATCTGTACAGAAATTGAAAATATGGATCAAGTACTCGCTTTATCAATGTCTTGTTTTATCTCGCCCATTTTTACAATGCTGTATGGCACAATTTTGCATTCTCAAACTCTAGTGTGACCGTGGCTTAAGAGTAAAAAGCGTATCTAATAAAAAAGAACTAGATACTAGCCCAAAGTAGTGAGTTACTAGTCACTTTGACATGTACAGTACATGAGACATGAGAAGGTTGGTGGGTGTCTGTTTCATGTTCTGAAAACTTTTTAAAACATTTGAATCTGTTTTTAGTTGTTTTTAATAATTTTTATTCTTTGTTGTTTTTATTTCTTATACTTGTTTCTTTTATTATTGTTGATGTAAAGCACTTTGAATTACCATTGTGTATGAAATGTGCTATATAAATAAACTTGCCTTGCCTTGCCTATAAATGTATGAATTAAGGTAAATGCCATCAAGTGCATAGCAGTGGAATCATTTACTGTACATACAACATACGAATAAAGATCTTCATCACAATCAGATGATGGCAGATTTGATTTTAATCGACTGTAATGGCCACTTCATCCAACACTCTCTTTATTTTCTTAAAACTGCTGTAATAGCTTTGAGTAAGAAACCACTTCAGATAACTAATAGCATGCAAGAAACTGAACAAATAATTCCAACTGATTTGTGAAGCAGTTTAGACTATTCCAACAGCTCTTTGATCAAGTCTTTGAACTTGATCAAAAATATGATTCATTTTGCGATTGCGGCATAGCTCATGCCTCCCCAAAAAAGAAACAGCTTTTAGAATAAAATAGACATTTCTTTACAAGCATTGCATTAAAATTAAATAACAAGAGGAATGCTGCCCAGCATAAAACATTAAAAGTTCCCTTCTTTAAATCTACTCTTAAAAGTACAGTTTTTCCAAATTCAGCTTGTTGCAAGATGAGAAAAAGAAGAAGATGAGAAGAAATTAAATGGGAGGAGAAAAGCAGAGAAAAACACTAGGAGGCGAGATGAAAAGAGAGGAGAGGAGATGTGAAGAGAGGTGGAAGAAAGGAGAAGACATAAAAGCTAGGAGACAGGGAAAGGAGGAGATGTGATGAAAAAGAACAAGAAGAAGAGATGTGAGAGGAGGAGAACAGATGAAATAAGATGGAGGAAGGCGACACGGTGGCTCAGTTGTTAGCACTGTCGCCTCACAGCACGAACGTCGCTGGTTCGAGTGCCGACTGGGTCAGTTGGCATTTCTGTGTGGAGTTTGCATGTTCACCTCGTGTTGGCGTAGGTTTCCCACACAGTCCAAATGCATGCGGTACAGGTGAATTGAATAAACTAAATGTTGAGTGTATGAGTGTGTGAATGAGTGTGTATGGATGTTTCCCAGTACTGGATTGCAGCTGGAAGGGCATCCGCTGTGTAAAACATATGTTGGATAAGTTGGTGATTCATTCCGTTGTGGCGACCCCAGAATGTTGAAGGGACTAAGCCAAAGGAAAATGAATGAATGAATGAAATTGGACGTAGTGTATGTGTGTGAATGAGTGTGTATGGATGTTTCCAGGTACTGGATTGCAGCTGGAAGGGCATCCACTGTGTAAAACATATGCTGGATAAGTTGGTGGTTCATTCTGCTGTGGCAACCCCTGATGAATAAGGGACTAAGCCGAAGGAAAATGAATAAATGAGATCAAGGAGAGAAGAGAAAACAAGAAGGAAGGCGTAGAGGTGCGAGGTAAAAGGATATGGGGTAAGACAAAGAAGACAAAATAAGGAGGCTGGAGAGGAGATGAAAAGATGAGACTGGAGGAGACGGAATGAACGAGATGGAGTTGAGAAGTGAAGATGGGAAAAGGAGAAAAACATCTGAGACAAAGAGAGAAGAACAGACAAGAGGATCCCAGACAAAAGGGCAGATGATGAGAGGAGACAAGAAATAAGTGAGAAGCAGAGGCAGGAGAAGTTAAAAAAAGAAATAACACAAGAGAAAAAGGAGACTAGAGGAGATGGGAGAAGACCAGGCAACAGGAAAGGAGAAGAGACAAAAGGAGACCCGAGGACATGAGACGACTCAAGAAAAGATGAAAGCAGAGGCAAAGGAAAAAAGACAGGACAAGACAGGAGGAGTTGTAATGAAATGGGATGAGAGGAAAGGAACAGATGAAGCAGGAAAAGATAGAGACAGCAAGAGAAAAGGAGAGGGAAGGGGAACAAATGAAACAGCAGGAGAGAAGATGATGTGAGTGGAGGCCAGATGAGAAGAGAGGAGAGGTTATTAGCATGCCATGACAAAGTAGTTGGGCCAGAGTCTCAGATGATTGACTGTCTGTGATTATTGGTGTGTATGAGGGGTGTGTGTGTGGTAGTACTAAAGTGCAGGACTCTGGCTGTGCCGATAAGTTATCAGAGAGCAGCACAGGCGTCCCAAGCGACTGCATATTTGGGCCGCTGGCTGCAGGCTTCCATAGATCTCCTACTGACAAGCCTCTTATCTTCACCCTCTGAAGCTTCAGCCGCTAGTTAAAACTCCATGCACACTCGGAAGATCCAACTACACGGCTAATATTGATGCCCTCCCAGACCCCACCTGCCCACCAGATGCCAGCCAAAGAGACCGGATGACTCCTAACACTGATCCATGACAGCCGAGAATGAGAGAGGGGAAGATACAAGCTGGATTACTGCTCCCTTGTGTGCTAGCCTCTATTTATGCAAGGCTAACAGCATCAGGGTTCTGCTCTGGGCCCGCTTTTTTTTTTTTTTTTTTTTTCGGCGGGTCAGGCTTTCTTGTTGCCAGAGTTCATCTTGGCACAAGCCTCAACACGCACACACACATGCATCGCCTGCTCTGCATTCCGAGGTCAGCTTGGTTTTATGCAAATGAAGCAGATTTCTGAAAGCTGCCGCTTGTATGCACATTCCCTTCAGCGATAGGAATTCATACGAAATTGAATGCAGGTACGTTTGCGTCTCCTCCCTTGCTAACCGGAATTTCATTCGCTCGCAAAAAGTCAAATCAGAGCACTCACAAGTTTGCTGCCGAATGAAGGGCAACAAGACGTGAAAGGAACAAGAAATGCATTTTTTTTCTCTCCTTCTAATCTGACCTGGCCTTGCTCCACATTTGCTGTTTTCGTGATAAATTTAGCCCAGAGCTGGCATTACTGCAAAACAAGGGCGTAAAGGACAACTTACTCAAAGAATTTTAAACATGCGTGTGTGTGAAACTGTGCTAAACTGTTTTGCAGTGACATGCGAAATGCACAAGTGTTGCATTTCAGAAGATGAATGCTAGCAGGGTGCAAACAGAACATTGGTTTCTACATTATAATTGTATTTATTTTTAGAAATCTAGAATATTGAGGATGAAGCTTGCACCAAATTGATCAAAAGTGATCATTTATTTTCTTTTCGGCTTAGTCCCTTTATTCATCTGGGCTCGCCACAGCGGAATGAACCGCCAACTCAACCAGCATATGTTTTACACAGCGGATGCCCTTCACTGGGAAACATCCATACACACTCATTCACAACAGACAATTTAGCTTACCCAATTCACCTATACCGCATGTCTTTGGACTTGTGGGGGAAACCGGAGCACCTGAAGGAAACCCACGCAAACACAGGGAGAACATGCAAACTCCACACAGAAATGCCAACTGACCCAGCCGAGGCTAGAACCAGCGACCTTCTTGGTGTGAGGCGATTGTGCTACCCACTGCTCCACCGCATACAATAATGACTAAAAAAGAAAACCAATTGCTTTTTAGAATATTACACTTTATTCATTCATTCATTTTCCTTCAGCTTAGTCCCTTTATTCGTCAGGGGTCGCCACAGCGGAATGAACCGCCAACTTATCCAGCATATGTTTTACACAGCAGATGCCCTTCCAGCTGCAAGCCAGTACTGGGAAACATCCATACACACTCATACACTACACCCAATTTAGTTTATCCAATTCATCTATAGCACATGTCTTTGGACTGTGGGGGAAACCGGAGCACCCTGAGGAAACCCACGCCAACACAGGGAGAACATGCAAACTCCACACAGAAATGCCAGCAGCGAACTTTTTGCTGTGAGGCGACAGTGCTAACCACTGAGCCACCGTGTCACCCTACACTAGTTTAACAAACGTGAAATTGTGGTATGTATTTGAGGAACGAATGATATTGTAATAATATTTCACAATATTATAGTTTTGCTTAATCAAATAAGAACATCCTTGAGGCAGCTTTCAAAATAACCCCTGCTGACCCCATTTCTTTGAGAACTTAATCTATAATTTATATTCCTTTTTGCATTTCTTTTATTATGCCAAACCAGTTACAGATATCAACATGTCAGCAGAAAGTTAGCCATTTTTTAAAATTCCATTAACCTTAGAAGACTCACCATAACACATACATAGCATGATAGCAGGTCTCATTTTCTCAGTCTTTAAGTGAGGGAGTAATCACAGCACGTTCATTGAGGAAATAAGTTGCCTGACTGATTTAGACCATCAGCTCATTTGATTTGTCTCATTGATTCATGAAAAAAGGAGCACTCCAGTGATTCAATCGCAAAATGAACAGCATGTTGAGTATACAGTCAAGTATACGTACAAAGAATTGTAAAACTATCTTGACTATTGTGTTTGTGTTATTTATTTTTTTGTGCCCAATCTTTCTGTCCTCATATACTGTACATTTGATGAGCTGACAGCTTGGCTAAATATGACATGCATGCTGAAATATACAAAGATTATATATCATTTACTTCTTCATATCAGCGCCAACCCACCCATCCATTTGCCAAAAGATGGTTCTTTGTTTCCCACAGACACTGAAATATAAAATAAAAGCCTGCAAATTATAACCTACAAGCACAGATGTAATTATGTAAACAATGCTTTGTGCTCAAACGGCACAATGATGTTCAGGTGTCATTTCCGAGAAAAAAGCTGACGTAGGAAGGAGAAAAAAAGGCAAGAGTTAATCGATTTAATCTGTAGGCTCTCTGGCTCAACCCTTTGTAAACAGAAAAATGTATTCAGTATATGAGGCAGAAGCCCTGCAGTCCTTTCAGCTCATTTAAAACAATTGTTTTGCAGAGAGAGCACTTCGTGCACCCATAAGTCTCTGGCCTCTGATTAGATTTCATCCTCCACTGCTAATACCTCTCAGTTAGTCAAATACTAATATCTGTGCATCATGTGCTTGCCGTGTCCATCTCATCACACCAAACATTGCCCAGGGGACGTTTCATTTTATCGGTCAGAGGTTGCTCTTTGATAGCTCAATAGACTTAATGCAGCTCTAAGCAGTGTTTTATGTAAGTGTTTGCCTCAGATGTTTCAACTAAAATTCCCTTGGAGATAAAAATAGCAATAAACGAGTCAGTCGTCAACATACAGTGAGAGCATAGAGTAATAACATTAAAGTGGATAGGATTGCTCAGATCGGTTTGGTCTGGGGAGAGTCGAATGTGAAGCATTCATATAGTTATATAGAGTTAATGCTATTACACAGCCATGAAATCTTCAGTACACACAGGATATTTTTTAATCAAATGAAATTTAATTTAAAAGTCAATTTAAAACAAGAACTGTTTAAAATTAATAATTAATGATATTAAAAAATATCTATTCATTAATCAAGCAGTTTATTCCCAAAGACATGATTCACATATTAACATTGAACTTTGGGAGCTTGACAAACGAGAACATTATTTGCTATGTTTCTATTCAAAGATGCGAATAATGCACCATTAAACGAGTCAAAGAGAACAAAGTTGTCACTTTCCTGCTAAATTGGTGCCAAATATCAAGAAAACCAGAATTTGCGGCGATAGGAAAAGCTGTGTGAGTATTTTCCTTATTTAATAAATGACTTGCTCTCAGAAGACAAGGCTGACTCGCAATGACAGTTCTGAAGGTAATAATAATAATAATAATATAGTAATAATAATACTGAATTTTAGAATGCATTTTAGGCATTTTAGAATACCCAAAACAAGGTTTCAGATGTTTTACAATGTGCTCGCTCACTGGTGTGTCCGGTAATACTGTCCATCGTAGCCATTTTTATCACCACATAAGCTCGTATAACAAAATCACATGACTTTTTAATGCACATACTGGAATTTATTCTGTAAAAGTGTTTTCATCGTAGTTTATGCACATTTTTTCTAATCGAAGAAAATGTTTATCCTACTCAGTTATGCGCATATGTTTTTAATTCTCATTTACACGCATCTTGGCGTATCCATCAAGCATTTTTTTATGCGATAATTCAAACTGTGCATAAAAATAGGTGAATGGAAACATAGCTAGTGGTTGATCTGGAAGCTCAAACATGCCATGTGACTTACAGAAATGACTTTATTGGATTCGTGCGCATCAAGCAAGCATGATTGAGCTTCCATGACCAACTTTGAATGCTCTAAAATGTATATAATGCAATGTAATATGTCTAAAACCTAAATTAAATCTGCATTAAATAAAATTCTCTCTTTATAACGTTTGGAAGCATGGGTAAATGTTTTTTTTGTTTGTTACAGAGAGACTGAAATCTCTTAAATTTGATAACAAAAATATATATTTTGTGTACTGGAGATAAACAAAAGCATGCTGAAGTGCAAACACACACAAATAGCTTAATGGAATGCTATGAAACATAGCAGATTGAAAAGAACAGTGCTGGTGAGTGTTGAAATGAGGGTATTTTTAGAGTGAGGACGAATAGTGTGAAAGGGACGCACATCCTTAGTTAAAGGTGAAAATAGGGAAGAATCACAAGGACGTGGGTGTGTTATATATGAAATATCACCCTCTAATCTGTGTGTTATTTTCAGGTGCTTTGGGCAGAGCAGCAGATTGCCAAGCGGAGACGCAAGAGAGACATTCACATGGAACCCACAGATCCCAAATTCCCCCAGCAGTGGTACCTGGTATGTGAAAAGTACACATGTATTTATTTTGTGGTTGTGCATTGAGGTTTTGAATGCACCGTGTCTAAAATGCTTCTGCGGTGGAAAGGCGTTTTCCCTTGATCTGCGTGCTTCCACATTCTCTCTGATTTTTTTTCCCTGTTCTAAATCCCCCATGTCTGTTTTGAAATACATTAACAGCATTCTGTGTGCTTGTAGTCTCAAGATGGCATGACATCAAAACAGAGCATTTTTACTCGCTTCATAAATGTCTTATTGTGAAGGATACATCAGAGCATGTTATTGTAAGGACGGAAATGTTGTTTGGAATTTTTCACACAAACTTTTCCCAGCTTCTGAAACAACTTTTCTGACCTGACCAAGGCCGAGAAGAGTTCAAAAGAGGATTGTGAAATTGGACCCTTTCAGCTTGCCTTAGTTTCTAGTGTCAGAAAGCTACATGAAAGGGAATTGAATGTTGTTTTTTTGTTGAGGCGACTCTGTGCATTTAAGAAGAGTACAAAGCAGTCACGTAACAACATAAAGCAACAAACAACCAAGGCCCACAGATGATATGAAGATGCCTGATGAATATTGAACATTTATGAAGGTGAGGTTAATTCAAACCTCTAAATTGTCATTATTTACTTTCCTTCACATTCCAAACATGTATGATTTTCTTTCTTTTGTGAAGCTAAAACGAATATTTTAAACCATTAAAATAGTTTTTGCCCATATAGTTACTCAGTGGAATCAAAACAACATTTTTCATGTGATATATGAAACATTTATTTGTTTAAAAAAAACCCGATTAAATAGTTGTAAAATGATCAAAAAAACAATTATAACAAAAATAAACACATTAAATTATTTTCATTTTCATTAATGTAAATTAGTAAGCTGTAATCATTAATTACATTCGTTAAATATGGCAGTAATGGCAGTACATGCTTTAGATCCTCTTTTTTTTTCATTTCAATGGATCATATGAGAATAATATCTACTTGTTGAAAATATATTGACATTTTAACATTTTTAAAGTAAAACAGTTGTTTTAATTATGCATTTTTAATCAAATAAATGCAGCTTTTATGAGCATAAAACATGAAATCCTACCAGCCCCAAACTATCGGAAGATAAAATATGTATAATATTATAAAAATATTATGAAATATATATATGAAATAAGAAAATAAAGTCATTTAAACACGTTTGTACTTTCAAAAGTCTAAAATAGCTCTACAATAGTTTAATGCCAATTAATTTTCTTAAAGTTTTTAAATCCAGTAGTATTACACACTGAAAAAAATTATACTTTGAACCAACTAAAATAAATTACTGTAATTTGTTACAGCTAAAATATTAAGTTTTTCCTCAAAGTATAATTAAATTTTGGTTCAAACTTTAACATTTCATTCATTCATTCATTTTCATTTCGGCTTAGACCATTTATTATTCTGGGGTCGCCACAGCGGAATGAAGCGCCAACTTATCCAGCACATGTTTTACGCAGCGGATGCCCTTCCAGCTGCAACCCATCACTGGGAAACATCCATACACTCATTCACACACATACACTACGGACAATTTAGCTTACCCAATTCACCTATAGTGCATATTTTTGGACTGTGGGGGAAACCGGAGCACCCGAAGGAAACCCACGCGAACACGGGTAGAACATGCAAACTCCACACAGAAATGCCAACTGACCCAGCCGGGGCTCGAACCAGCGACCTTCTTGCTGTGAGGCAATTGTGCTACCCACTGCGCCACCGTGCTGCCCAACTTTAACATTTCATTTAATCTAAATAAAAAAAATTACATTCACACAAAGTAAAAAGGTTGTTTACTTTAAGACTTTTTTCAGTTTTGTAGTTGAAACTGAAAAATGTAATTTAATATTAATCAAAATATTTATTTTGCCGAAGGGGGAAAAAGTACACTCACTCAAAGGTAAATTATTGTTTTTATAGACCATGAATTAATTTAATTACTTTGGTTCAACTTAAAATCAAAATCCAACTAAAATTTTACTTTGGACTTTCAATATGGCTACAAATGTCAGGCAAGATGGTAATCAAACTCACATTAGAAATTCTGAAAAACTAAATAGCACATAAACAGTACCTTTTTTCTCATGTAGTCACATGACATGAAAACTGCTGGTTTAGGTCAAAAGGTCAAAATATTACTTTTAATAAAATATTAATGCTTTTTAATTTTTCCTACTTTTATTTTTGCTTTAAGTCAAATTCAATAAAACAGGTTAAAATCAGAAACCATCTTTTTCACTTAATCCAACATAAAAATATATTTGAATGAAAGACAGTAGTGGGCGGCGCGGTGGCGCAGTAGGTAGCACTGTCGCCTCACAGCAAGAAGGTCACTGGTTCGAGCCTCGGCTGGGTCAGTTGGCACTTCTGTGTGGAGTTTGCATGTTCTCCCCATGTTGGCGTGGGTTTCCTCTGGGTGCTCTGGTTTCCCCCACAAGTCTAAAGACATGCACTATAGATGTGAATGAGAGTGTATGGGTGTTTCCCAGTGATGGGTTGCAGCTGGAAGGGCATCCGCTGCGTAAAACATATGCTGGATAAATTGGCGGTTCATTCCGCTGTGGCGACCCCTGATGAATAAAGGGACTAAGCTGAAAAGAAAATGAATGAAAGACAGTAGTTTCACTTTTTCAGTGAAGCCTAATGAGTGTAATGCTGCTAATATGTCAAATCACCATTATTTATTTTCCTGCAGAAAATTCAGTGTGAATTTGAAATACATCACAGAGAAATGAGTTCTCTTTGGGTCAGCTCAAACGTTGCCATAAATACGCCATTAATATTTAAATATTTGTTATTCAGGTTAGCTCTGTGACCCGTGCAAACACACAGACGATCACCAAATCTAAATTGAGCTAATGTATTTATGGTCACGTTCCCCGACAGAGAAGGCACAACATCATATTAACCTTTGCTGAATCTTTTGAAATCATTTCATTAAGAGTTGACAGACTCAGAACGAGCCTGACACACCGAGCTGATTTAAAACTTACACAAAATAATTACCGTGTGTGGGCGTGCGCATAAATACACACTCATATCTGCCTGCCTTTAAATGTTTGTTTGCATAGATTGCTTTAAAAGCTTCGTTCTGCATTCAGAAGACGAGCCGTCGTCCAAAACATATTAATGCATGAACCGAACGACCAAAGAGCATTCTGGGCCATGGATGACAAAACAAGCGCAAGAGCTGCCGTTCTCCATTAGCATACTAATCTGTTAAAGTTGCGGCTCCTTCACAACCTCTTCTAAAGCACATCTGTACGTGTTACTGTCAGACATTACCCCAAACGCGAGCGCTTTTTGTGCTTTTATACTCCAAAATGGAGATCGTATCATAGTTGACAAGGGAATGAATGCTTTTTAAGTTGTTTACTCCGAAAAAGCAACACAGAGCGATGTGCAATTTGATTCTGTCTGCTTATTTGTATGCTTTTTGTCAAGGTTGTGAAGGGGGCAGTTATCTGACGACGTGCCAATTGAAGTTTTTTTCATTGTGTTTCGGCACCCAATTTCCACATTTTGCGTTCATCTTTGCACCGTGAAGGAAATATCCAGCGGTGGCGTTTTTAACAGATGGCATTGAAAAGAAAGCAAAGTGTGAGGAGATGGAAAAAGAGTGAGAGGAAGAAGATGGAACGGGGAAAGCTCACTCTGTGGGGAAAAAAAGCTGTCGGGTTAAAAGGAATGAGTTTGTGCACCTTGTCTGGGATGGTCCTGCAGACAGGGTGCCATCTGGGAGGAAAAAGTGTGAGCAGTCATCTGTCATTAGCATTAGCTCTTGCGGCTGGGCCTTTCTCAGTAAACATATCCGAGTGTGTGTGTGTGTGTGAAATACTGCAGGTGGCCGTCCCCAACTGGGACAACTCGGTCAAATTGTGCGAGGCTTGGTTAACCACAGAATGACTCGGAGGGCCCCTGTTCCTCTGCGCAGCACACAGGAGCTTTTGCAGAGTCCAACATTTGCCTTTGCTGTGGGGAAATAAAAGAGCTGAGGAATAATTGGCTGTTTTGACTGCTTCCTGGGAACTTGTGAAATTTTGAGTAATGGTTGACTTTTTTTGTGTCCTTTGCAGTACAATCCCAGTCATGGAGACCTAAATGTGAAGGAGGCTTGGGCTCAGGGGTTCACTGGGCGAGGAGTGGTCGTGACCATTCTAGATGACGGCATTGAGAAAGACCACCCTGATCTGGCCCAAAACTACGTGAGGCATCCTTTCATAAACTTTGAGAAAATAAATATATTTTTATATTCTGTAGATGTGGGTCTGAGTAAAATATTATTTGTTTTATTCTATATTCCTCCCACCTATTATGCCCCTTTTTACAAGATGTAAAATAAGTCTCTGATGTCCCTAGTGTGTATGTGAAATTTCAGCTCAAAATGCCACACAAATAATGTTTAACTTTTAGGCTTTGATCCTAACTGTGCCGTTTTGGTGACTGTCGCTTTAAATTCAAATGAGATTGTGCTCTTTACAAAAGAGGGCGAAGCTACAAATGTGTCAGCATAGTGGCAGATTCAACAACAAGACTAACTTCCTATGTTAGTAGGAAGAGATGTCACTAATGGGCGGGGCTTTCCCCCTCTGATGACACGTACAAAAGCAGAATGTCAATCAAAGTATTTCTGCAGATTGTTTTTATGAAGTTTGATTATTAAAAATAAAATAAATAATATTTTATTATTTGAAGCTGGTTATATTCATAGAATGTTTAAAATTCCTTATAAAAGAGACTTTTGCCTAATAGGTGCCCTTAAAAGCAGGGTTATTTTAATAAGGGATATAAATATAGACATGTATGAACATTGCATTTTCACTTAAAACTTTCCAGTAGCTGACAATTCAGTGCATTGTAATAGAGGGCAATATTATGACATTTTTTTAAAGAGCAAGTTACACTAAAGAGTTTATTTTAAATTGTAGTAATATCTTGCAATATCACAGTTTTTTTAAGTCTGCAGCCTTGATGAGCATGTAACTTTAATATTAAAATCTCATCAACGCCAAACTCTAAACTTTTAAACAATAGTGCATATTTAAATCTCAATACAGTTATATTATTCATTAAGATGGTAATAAAACAGACCAAAATTCTCTGTAGAACAAATGATATATATATTTTTGTGATTGTAAATGCAATGAAAAAAACATTTGTTGTGATCAATAGTCTATAACATATCAAATGAATTAAATTGATGCAAAAAAGTGTATTCTTTCTGATTCAATTTTTCTTCTTGAGGCATTTATGATTCATTCATAAGCTCTGCCCTCTTTTGTACATCGAAGATCTTCTTTTATATTATTAATAAATTGACATTGACATGCATTATTCATTTATTGACTATTTCAAAACCTGAGCGGCCTACCTCCGCAGCATTCATGAGCACTTCATGTAAAAAAAGGCTTAATTGAATTGAGATTTATAATCTTTATAGCTTGTTGTTGACCTATTGTGCTCTTCTTACTCTGTCAGTACTTCCAAGGTAAACCCTCTCTATTCATACTCTCAATACATCCATTAAAACTCAATGAAAAACATTACTTCTATATTATAGCAAACTGAACATTATGCTATAGAAGGCTATTGCAGTCAGTGCTATTTTTAGACATTTGACTTGAACGCAGACAAATGGGCATCTTTGGCCATTGCATCACATCTGAAATCATCTCAAAAGCTTCAGTTTCATGCCATTGAGCTCAGTCTGAACACGAGGAAGCGCATCTGATCTGCATGTGGTGGACGTGACCCCAAATCAGCCTAATTATAAAGGGCTTCATTAACACCGATGAGTCATTCAGATGGCCCACTTACTAGTCCCTTTTGATAATGTGTAAATTTGCCCATTTCTGGTTCACTGAATTGTTAATGTTCTGATTCAGGAACACGCAATTTTCTCGTTAAAGCATTTTACACAGTATAAAATGTAAGACATTGAAGATTATGAAAACTTTGCGAAATGCCTGGTTTTGCATATAAATGAGACTCTTCACGGTGGCTTCATGAGGTATTTGGAGATGTTACAGAATATTGCAGTTCAGCCTTATTGTACATTCTATCCCATAATGCTCTCTACTCAAATCGTTCTCGCCTCCGGTGTCTCGGGGGTTTGAGGCATTTTCACCTTGGCCATCTCTACCAATTGAATTTAAATCAGCAGTCAGTTTGCTCCTTCAGAAACGCATCGGTGCAATGGACACGGCCCTGAATTAGCCTAATTAGACCAGCTACTTGATTATTAAAATGTAGTTTTGCATATCCCCAGTGTAAATATTCAGATGTGTCTGCGGTGCCTAAAAAAAGGACGCGTCCAAGCAGTGCAAGAAAAAAAATAGAGTATTTTCTCTCAGTGACAGCACTAAACCGGAGGCTTTTGACTTACGCTATGTTTTGTTTTAAGGATCCTGACGCCAGTTATGATGTGAATGACAGAGATCCAGACCCTCAGCCCAGATACACACAGCTGAATGACAACAGGTAAGAATCTTCTTTCTCTTCTGTCTCTTTCCTCGCCGTTCCAATCAGTACATCCACAGCAGGGTTGCCAGATATATCGGGCTGCAACACACATGCCAAATTGCATAAGCTCTTTGGTTGTAAATGTTTTAGAGGTGGGTAACCGCTGTTGTGTAAACATACATACTAGGTTCAAAAAAGCTAGCAAGCCTCCTACCTAGGTTGCATTTTTTTGGGGGGTTTGTTTGATAAAAGCAGGAGGTGTTGCATCTACTTTTGTCCTATTTGAAGCACTGATTTAATCTCTGATGTACCGCTAGTGTTTTGTTAAGGATATAAAGCTGTTTGGAAGCAAGCATGTCGTTCGGTAGATTTAATGCAGTCAGCGGAGCACCTGCTGCTCATAGACGTGCACCAGCGGCTGTTAAATACTCATGAAAAATGCATTTTAAGAGGAAATCTCATAACTGTGCAGTGTGCCTTCGCTTTCTCCATAGGGAGCACTTCCTCTGACTTGCACTTTCAGCTAGTCTTTCCTTTTTTTGTCTCTCTGTCCATCATGTAGAAGCAATCAGTCGCCTGCGGCAGCGCCATTGAAATTAACCGACCGGTGACCTCTTTCTCTCTCGTCTCTCGCTCGCCAAGGCACTTTCAATTTTTTCATCATTATATTTGAAGAGCATTTTGAGAACTATTTAGAGATGTATGATCTCTCTGTCTTTCTGTAAATCAGCTCCGATTTAACTTGCTGCCCTGAAGATGTAGGCATGTTTACTTGTAATTTTTGATAGACTCATAGCCATTAGGCCTTACTTGATTAGCCGTAATGGCATGTAGATCCTTCTTGTCCCTTTAACCCCAAGACCATCTCTTCATCCCTCCACCCTGAAATCTCCCAGCAGACCATCGTTCTGCCATCAGGGGGATTTGCTTCAAATCTCTCACACTCTGGGCTTCCTGCCAGAACTTTTCTTCCTGTTGCTTTCTCTTGTTTTATTTTTTCCTGTTCTGTTCTGTTCTCTGAGCAAAAGGATGAAGAGGAAAGTCTCCAAATTCGGTATCTTCTCTGAACAGCGCAGCTTACAAAGTCACAGAAGCAAATCTTCTTTAACGAATCTAACACTGCCACAATTGTGTTAGAGCGCCTTATACAGATACTAGCATGCCGAAGTTACTATCTTCACTCCTGCTAATGCCCTCGGCATATACTAAGTGCGACAGTCGTTCTGTGGCAACAGTGGAGCTGTAACTAGCATTTGTAACCCTCTTGATGTCCAGACAAACACACACATATCATGATCATTCAGTTGAGAGAAATATGCAACAGGGGCTCATTGGAAATAAGTGCTTCAGCCTACATTTACTTGCTTGACTGCATTTTCTAAGCAAAATGAAGACTACAAGGCCGTATGACGCCAACAACTTTTATTCCTTTTCATAATTATGATATGTACAGGGACATGTCATGAAGGAAAACAGATTCTTTTCATGCAGTTCTTTGCACAACATCAAATAAATACAGCAAAACAACTTAACAATGTCTGTGATTTTTGATTAAATATGTTTGCCTCACCTGTAAATCTCTGGTGTGGTCAACTTCTATACATGGTAACGGTGCACTTTTCTCTTATGTTTGCTTTTAAAAACGCTTTAGTTTGGGAGTTTAAAGAACTCCTATTATGCATTATAAAACGTCATATTTTGTTTGGGTCTCCAACAACAGGCTGATATGCATGCAAGGTCAAAAAACACTTTCATTGTCTTATAATATACATTTATTTTTACCTAATTATCCCAGCGACTCCCATATGATTCGTTCAGTGTTTCATTTGTTCCCAAACCCCTCCTTTGCATGATGCTAATCTGTGGTGATTGCTCCGATGATCCAGTCTGTTGTGATTGGTCGGCTGGGTTCAGAGCGAGATGGAGAGAAACACCCACCACGGTTATGAAGTAGCAAGAGTACAGAGTATATGTGTGAGCCCAATGCAGGAGTGCATCAAAGCAATGCAGTTAAACACCAGCATATTGCTCTATTCTTAACCACAACCGCAAGTAATAACAACAACACACATTCAGTATTAATCCACACCGTGACAAAAGTTGAACTATTTTGAAAATTGACCGCACCACACGTGTGAGGAACAGCTGATGGTGGCCATAGCAACAAACAGCAGGAGATCGTGAGCACAAAACGCATTTAAATCGGTAAAGGAAGAAGCACGCGTTACGTTTTGAACGTGGTTTTGGACACAATAACAGCTCATAAAGATTTAACCTGAGAGATACATTACAATCACCGATCTATAGTAGATAAGTGATTATAAGTCGTACGGAGCGATTACAAGTTACAACACACAATTAAATACTATTTTGCAAACTACAGAAAACGAGGCAACAGTTTTAATCACACATATATGTTCTGTAGGAAGGAGAAACACTTACAGCATCTGGAGGAAGAAGAAACTGGTCCATATAAACTGTGTAACAGTTACTGACAAAGTCCCGCACATTAGTATTCTTTTCTGATCCTTCTTTTAATAACAAACGGCTGGTGAATCCCACGCTGCAGGATAGGTTATTGTATCAATCAATTTGTATCAAACAAACACAACACAACACAACACAACACATGGTATACTGTGGTATTGTTGTGAAAGCGAACTTTAACCTTTTTTCCCCACAGCTGAATGTCTGGCCATCTATCAGTGATAGTAATCTTCGCGTCATGATCAATCCCATGATCTCTTGCACTCCGCTAGTGTCTGAAGGGAAAGGCGCGTTCACGTTTTACCCGAACTGGCACTTCATATTTGCCGACGCGTGCAGGCAAAAGATCCGAACAAAGGATAAATCATTCATTTGACTCTAAGTCGACTCAATCGAATCAATAGTTTTAAACACGGTGCACTTTCCGATTTAAACCTCAGCTGGAGGTTTTCATTTACCTAGAGCTGTGTTACACACTGAATTGATGGTATTTTTCAAAAACCCATAATAGGGGCTCTTTAAGTCAGTGGATCACTTGGTTATCTCTACGACAAGTTCTGCCGTCTTGTGGGCATGTATTAGATGAACATGCATCTGAAACATACAACAAAACGCACCCTGAGTAACGTATTTCACATTCACAAAAATTTAGACAGCGCCCACTAGTGGACAGTGGATTTGTGAAACACGCAACAAAATGTTCCCTTTTTTTTGCAACATTTTGCAAAAAAGTAGGTTGAAGCACATACTGTATTTCCATTGAGCCTGGGTTGGAAATTTGGGAAGGACTTCATTCCTACACCCTACCAAGCCTGTGCCCAGGAACATCCCAAACACCTCAACTGTCAACATCATTATCCTGAACTGAATCGGTTCTCAAGTCCATGAAATGAGAAGCAAATTGCATGACTGTGTCAATAGCCAAAACGTTGAGGCAGTCTCATAGAAGGCAGATTACATCAGAGGGATTTATTCCTTATGAAAGGCACATTATGTATTCATAACACAATTATATGTTGTTAAGGGGAAGCAAGAAACTGGCTTCCGTTTTGAAAAGCAGCTTTTTTTGCGTTGAGTCCGCTGTAAAATCTGATCTACTGAGCCTGAGCTACTGAACGAAACATACAGCAGCCATCAAGCATTTTCACTGTGATTAAATGGGAGGTGGTGCCAGCGTTGGCAGGTTAACGTTCATGCATCTTTTGAAAACAAAAGCACATTTTTCTATATGGCCTATATATTGACACAGGCGTCGGTGTCCGCACTAAAGAGTAATTGTTGGCTTCGTGGCTTTTATGCACAGATGGCTACCAGTGCTTTTAGAAACAGAGGCTTTTCATTGTTTTGTCAAGAAGATTGAGGGGTAGTACAGCTTTTAGACTGCTTATTTTTTTATTTTTTTATTTATATATTCTTCCTCAGAAAAAAAAAGCTTTCAGTCTGACACTGTATTTTTCTCTGCAGTCTCACCATAAAAGACAACCGAACACAGTTTTGGGGCCTATTAGAAGAAAATTGGACACTTTATAGCATGAGTCACTTAGTCGCATGATTTTTGTTGTCTTTCATGACAGTTTCTAAAATTCCTCAAGATTAATAAGAATCATAGCTGTCAGGCGAAGATTATTTACATTTTCTCTCATTGTTAACACATTTGTTTCCTTATTAAGTAGTAGGGATGTAACGATTCACCTGACTAACGATTCGATACGATTCACCATACTAATCTCACGATTCACAATTTAGTCACGATTCTTTTTAACAAAATTAAGGTGAACAAGAGCCCTTTCATTTTTTCTCAAATGCTGCACAATTTTTATACAAAATAAAATGTTTTCTACAATAACTAAATTGGAATTTTAAAACAAAATCCAAATAAAAAAGTGAATCATACAAACGGACTCTTTAATATAAACAAACTAAAACTGTGACTGTGCAGCTACATTACAAATTTAAAACAAATTCCAAATCAAAAATGAACAATACAAATTAAAGGCTCTTTAATACAAACAAACTAAACATATTTGTTGCTCTGTTAGTGTAAGTAAATGTCTTTTTGCAGTATTTGCACACAGTTTGTGTTTGTCTGGCGCACCTCACCACTGTCATTTTAGTCTGCCGCCCCAGCTCTTGCTCGCCGCTGATGTGCAGGTAAAGCGCGTTTGCGTCTGTAAACACAGCATGTTCAAAACATGGATTGCAATACATTCAACATTTGTACCGGTTTGAATCGTCACATATTTGACTCACGGTGAATCGTTACATCCCTATTAAGTAGATATGCAAAAAAAATCTGACAAATTTTGAATATATCAGTTAAAATTCAGTACATCGTTGCTTCTTATTTTTTCTGTTTACATTACCATTCACATCACATTAGCATGCTAAATGAAAACAATGTTAAGATACTATTTTGATATTGAAATAAATCATGCCCAACATTAACACTTCCCATTTTATTCTAAATCTATCTGTCTGTTTGTTCTACTGTGCATCTGTCCTACACTGTAAAAAATGTCTTACTGCTTTACATTTTTAGTTGAATCAAATGATCTTTTCCAGTCATCTCAACTTAAATCAGTCAAACTGACTAAAAACTATTAATAAGTTAAACTTTGTATAACTTAAATCTGATTAACAACTTACTTAAGTTAAAATAACATAAAAGCCTTTGTTGTATGATTTTGGTCATATTATTTTTTTAGTGTATAAAAAACCCCACACATCTACATTCTGTACTGTTGCTTTTCCGGTGACTTGAACTGCTTCCATTGTCCTCATTGAATAAAAGCTTTTACTTAATTAAATCTACTAATATTAAAATGCATTGATGTCTATGCTGTCTTTAACCTGTAGCGCTGATTCTGCAATCACAATGCAACAATGGAACAACAACTTTTGATATGTCATTATTTAACATTCAATACCATTCAAACAGTACCTTTTTCCAGGATATATTTCTAATGGCACCTAAGATTTAAATTTCAAATAAACGCTGCTCATTTGAACTTAATAAATCCTGAACAAAATGTATTGTGGTTTCTTGAAAACCAAATCATTCTCTTGTGGGTGATATTTCACTAGCTGTGCTTCTGTTAATGGGATTTCACTATAGAAAGAATGCAAATGACATTACTTTTGTTAAGTTTGCCTTCTGGTTTTGATTTATAAAGAATGGCTTTCTCCATCATTTACTAATAAAGTCAATTAAGGACTCTGTGCGTGTGTGTGTGTGTGTGTGTGTGTGTGTGTGTGTGTGTGTGTGTGTGTATATATACACATTGTATTCCTAACGTTGTGGGGACCAAATGTACACAAGTATAGCAATACCAGTAAATTTGGACCTCATGGAGACATTTGTTTGGTCCCCATGAGGAAAACGGCTCATAAATCACACATAATGAAGTATTTTGAAACTGTAATTGTAAACTGTAAAATTTGTTTCTTGTAATGGTTGGGTTTAAGGATAGGGTAGGGGTATAGAATATACAGTCTGTAAGGTATAAAAATTATTAGGTCTATGGGAAGTCCCCATAAAGTTAGCTGTACAAGTGTGTGGCACAATAGCCCAGTGGTTAGCGCGCTGACATATGGTGCATAAGCGCTCCGGGCATCTCAAGTTTAATTCACGGCTCGTGGACCCCACTCTCTCTCCCACTTCACTTCCTGTCAAAACTATTGTCCTGTCAAATAAAGGCAAAAATGCCAAAAACAAAAAACAAACAAAAAAAACAAGTGTGTGTGTGTGCGTATTTATCGTGTATTCCTTCCATTGTGGGGACCAAATGTACACAAGTATAGCAATACCAGTACATTTGGACCTCATGGGGACATTTTTTAGAAAACGGCCCATAAATGAAACATAATGAAGTATTTTGAAAATTCCAAAAAAGCAGTTTTATCTACTCTATATTTCTATCTAGGAGAAACAATTGAGATCTCATATTAAATAGAGCTTGTTTTCTTTCCTACGGGACGACGGCAGGTGCTCAAAATGTTACCCTGATCTAAAGGCAGCTGCCTTTCTGTGATACGTTCTCAGAGCACCGCACCAAGAGACTATTTCTGTGCGTATCTGCTCCACAAGAGATAGAAACAAACGCAGAGATGAAGACAGACCGTTTTCTTGTATTGAAAGGCATCATTTTTTGAGTTCATTTCATTCACATGCTCTTTATTGTTATGTATAAATGCTTAATATCCAAAAAACGCTGCTTACATTTGTTTGAACAAACCCAGACGGTGCTAGCTAGCCAAAAGCTCTGCGTCATTTCAGCAGCATCATGCTAATATTAGTTGTAATAATTAGCCGGCTTCTGAAGAGGGTGGAGGGGGATGGCGTATGTCTTTAAGCAGGCAGAATTGTATAGACCTGCTTTAATCAGAACCGCCATAACCCATTTCACCAGCACTCAACATCTTCAGGTTCTGAGGCTTTTACGCTAATGTTCAATGGGTCTGGTTCATTTGGATTGAACTCTCCGCCAATGATGATTGGGCAGTGAAGTGCATATTCAGATTCAAACAGAAGTGGCAGAAATGGTTTGGCATAGGCTGAGAGCTGGAAGGACATTAATGGTCTCTCTATCTCTTTCCATCTTGTTTTGTGATGTAGTTGGGATGCGGGTCTTGTTGTGGGGGTATTGAAAAAAATAGGAGCAATACAGGTTATGTATTTTTGTTGCTTATTAATTGTCAATTTAAATTAATAAAGGGGCAACATGGTGGCTCAGTGGTTAGCACTGTTGCCTCACAGCAAGAAGGTCACTGGTTTGAGTCTCGGCTGGGTCAGTTGGCATTTCTGTGTGGAGTTTGCATGTTCTCCCCATGTTGGCATGGGTTTCCTCTGGGTGCTTCGGTTTCCCCCACAGTCTAAAGACATGCACTACAGGTGAATTGGGTAAACTAAATTGGCCATAGTGTTTGAGTGTGTGTGAATGTGAGAGTGTATGGGTGTTTCCCAGAACTGGGTTGCAGCTGGAAGGCATCCGCTGTGTAAAACATATGCTGGATAATTTGGTGATTTAGTCCGCTGTGGCGACCCCTGATGAATAAAGGGACTAAGCCGAAGGAAAATGAATGAATGAATTAAATTAATTGAAAAAATCAAACATGCTGTTTAATCCTCATAATATTTAGGACTGGTTTAACCTAATATAAATATATTCAGAGTTTCTAGTAAGTGAATGAAGATTTTAGATGTGTTTTACTGCCCTCAAAATCATAATTATTATAAAATATTCTTTTTTTTCTGATTTTTAAAAGAGAATTTAATCTAATTCCATTAATATATATGGAATTAATAGTGACAATTATATGATTATTTTACATTTTAAAAAATCTGATTCAGTCATTAATGAGCTGCTAATCAGATTGAGTATGGCCTTAGTTTTATTTAAAAAATACAGAATATGAATGTTTAATGAGGGTATGGCCTTACTATAATTGAATTTTGAGTTCCATTGTGCCCTGATCTAAAATGATCTAATCTTCTTATAAAAATGATCACACTTACAATTGTATAATTTAATAACATGGTTGAATTTTTTTATCACGTATTTAATTATTCATGCCTTTTTAAAATAGATTTTTACATTTAGATTACCTTTTCCATCATCAAACCTAATCTTTAATAAAACTAATAATTTAAGTCATTTTAATTATTGAGAGGGGCGACACAGTGGCTCAGTGGTTAGCACTGTCGCCTTACAGCAAGAAAGTCACTGATTCGAGTCTCGGCTGGGTATTTCTGTGTGGAGTTTGATCCCTGATGAATAAAGGAACTAAAAGGAAAATAAATGAATTATTAAGATTTTTCATACTACACAATATTGTAGTTCATCATTTAAAATGATTGATTACAGTGTTATTTTGCTTCATTTGAACTGTTTATATTTCTGTTGAAGTTTCTGATCTTTTGCAGTTAGGTGGACGTGATGTTGAAGACTTTTCGTTTGTTGGTACATCAATATCCAGGTCTCGTTGGCTTTATTGAATCAATAAGCAAGACCTCAAAAGTCCTCCTCTTCCTTTCTCTTTCTTTAATTCTAATAGCGTTTGTGATGGATGGATTGTGTAAGGTGGCTGTCAGCCAGAGGTCTAAATAACAGCGTTAGGTACGAAAGCCTCTGTCTCTCCACTCAACCCTTCCACTCACGTGACCCGGACCTGTCAGCCTGCCTTTCCAGCGCTGTCTGGCCTCTGGAATCTCATCAGAGATGCTGGAAATCTGCCCTAGCATCCGCCGCTCCAAGCCAGCCAGGCAATTGAAGCTGGAGACTAACCATGACAGAGACTTCAGGCTGGAGACAGTGCTTCAGAGTTCTGGAATCTGCTTTTGTAGCTGCGTCAAACAGCAGGCGCAGGTTCTGGCACCACTTCCGTCACCCTCTCATTTCTCATATCATTATCTCAGATTCTGTCTCTCTATTACCTGCTGACTCCTCTTTCTCCATATCCCTTTCTCATTTGGGACATGTGGGTTTTCTGAAACCCTGCCCGAGGGCTGAGTTTAGCTGGCTGGAAAACGTGCTAATCCTTTTTAGAGTGCTTCCTAATCCAGGCCTATTGAAGAGAGGAATAGAGTTGCTGTAGTCTACGACACATGGACGCTTTCCATCAGTCGGCGTACTGTACATGGACTCATTTTCAAGGGCACCCAATGCCTTTGAGCTGGGTATTGCAAATGATGAATCAGGGAATTGAAAGGAACATAAAAAAGCAGATAGAGGGATGGAGAAAAAAACAAGCAGATGGAAAGAATTAGTGCATGTCTCCGGTCCTGGTTTCTGCGTGGTAGGTTTGTTGCTGGCAGGGATGGAAAAAGAAAGTCGACTTGCATTCAAGTTAATTTTCGCTGTCTTCTCTGCCTCTCCCTGGTGGGCCGTAGATAGATAGATGGATGCAGTCTCCATGGGGAAGGTGGGAAGAGATTGGTGGTAATTCTGCACCTAAATAGATGTGGGACAGGGAGGCAGAAAATGAGAAAGTGATCTGGTCCGCTGAGTTGTTTTTTTCCTTGTAAGAAGTAAGCAGTTGCATTTACCAATATTTTCTTGCTCACTTTTTGCATTTAAAATGATAGTTCAGCCATGAAAGAAACTCTAGTCATCATTTACTCAACTTTATACCAGTATGAACCTGTATGACTATTCTGTGGAACACTAGAGGATTTTTTTAAGAGTGTTCATATTATGAATTTAAGATGATACAGGTTTGAGACAACACGAGTTTGAGTAAACAAAGTCAACTATTGTCATTTAAAGTGAACTGTCCCTTTAAGAAACTGACAGAACAATGTGTACCAGCAGATGGAGGTTTACAGCAGATAATCTCTTGTTCTTTTGATATTGTTCCCTTGAGCAAAGTACTTTGAACACAGATGTCCCACCAGAGCTGTCACTTCATTATGTCCAACAGTGTGAAAACGTTTATTTTAATTAACTATTTATTTCCAATTAATCTTTCTCCAGGAATCACTTCTGTGAAAAATCTTAATGAATAGCTATATTTCCATCCACCTATTTAAAAAAATGCTTAATAGATATGTGCATTAATTAACTGAGTAGGAAAAACTTTTTATCCAATAAAAAAAAAGTGCATAAACTACGATGGAAGCACATTTACCAAATAAATTCCACGATGCGCATCTAAAACAGTAATATGATTTTGCTTTAACAGGTTTTGTGATAGCAATATAGGCGTGAATGGATGGCATTAATGGACAATCCAGTAGACAGACCACATTGTAAAACATCTGAAATATTGTTTTGTTATTCTAAATTACCTAAGCCAAAGTCGTGCACCTCCAAAAGCCACTGTAAATTCATTGCATCTTCGTTTCCCTACTCTTTACGAGAAACGCCATGGGATTTTTAATGACCACAGAGAGTCAGGACCTCGGTTTACCGTCTCATCCAAAAGACGGCGCTCACTGATAGTATAGTGTCCCCTTCACTTTTACTGGGGCATCAGGACTCACACAGAGCACAGGTTGAGCGCCCCCTGCTGGCCTAACTAACACCACTTCCAACAGCAACCTAGTTTTTCCATGTGTTCTCCCATCCAGGTACTGACCAGGCTCAGTCTTGCTTAGCTTCAGTTACTAACCGGTCTTGGGCTGCAGGGTGTATGGCTGTAGTCAAATTCCAATTTCTTTTTTTCACCAGTTTATCAGGAAGTGACGATTGTGTTCTCTTTGACTCATTGATGGAAACTGTGCTTTATTCACAAATATTTTATGCAATATTCCAGATTTGCTCGTAAATCTAATTAGCATCTTTGGATTGAGATCTAGCTAATGTTGGCCAGTCTTGACATCACATTATGCGTTAACACTTTGCCACCTCTTGTTTCGGGTTGAACCATCATTTACATAAAGGGACGCTTGTTAGTGTATCACATGTGGCAATTCTTGCCCTCAACTACATATAATCTGAATTTGTTTTTGAGCCTGTCAGCCTTCAGTTATCTGAATCAGTGTTTTTGCACCTCGCTGAGCTGTGAAAGGTAAATTAGCTGAACAGCATCACTGTGGGAAAAAAAGCTTTCTCTGCTGTAGGGAGCTCTAATCATCCAGAATAAGGTTTCGGATTTTTAAAGCCCATAGATTTGATCTGGTCACAAGGTACCGAATGAGTAAAATCTGATTGCGAAACAAGTCGGCTATCCATTACGGTTGTGAATAAATGAAGGCCAGTGCTCCAGGTTTGCATTCTCCGTGTCTTTTAAAGAACAAACACCAAGTTTTCACGAATCGACAGCCTCAGCCTGTGCTATCCACAGTCAGGAGTAAATGATAGTTTGATTGCTTTTATGCCTGAATGCCTTCCAGCAAAACGACCTTGATGTGTTTTCTGACTTTAGTAGGAAGGACTTTTTCTATTTTTTTTTTTTTTTTTTTGTCAGAAAAGAGTGTATATGCTGGAACTGAAGGGTAGTGTTACAGTCCTATGACTTGCTTTGAAAGAACTGCCCTTATCCTCAACTGTGCCATGACTCCATAATGATAGCCATTAAGCCCTTGAGTTCAGGACACAGCCACTGATCTGTCTTTCTGATGGCACGTGGGTGTCTTTGAAAGTTGTGGATGCGAATATGCAAATCAAAGCAATATCACAGGTTCAAGCCTCTTACACAGTGCATTTGAGAGAACAGTTTGAGCATTACACAATCTCGTAATATTATATGGCCACTCACTTTTAATCAGACGATCTCAAGTCCTCTGTGGTCTGAATAAAATGTTAACAAAGCAAGGCTTTAAAGCTATCGAGTTTAGACTGCAGCTCGTTGTTCGAAACAGAGGTCATATTCGAGAAATGTATTTACCAAATAATTGTGTGTATAAAGTAAAATGACATTGGAGGAATCGTTTTGAGTCTCTGTGAAAACATGTATCTGAAATAGAACAGTAACATTTAAAAACAGAAAACAAACTTTGCTGTTAATTTACTGCCCAAGATGTAGGTGGGTCTTTTGAGAAAGAGCGAGAGAGAGCATTAAAAAACAGCACAATATTATTGTCTATATTACATTACTATTCTGAGTGCATTCCTGACAGCCTGAAGCATGAGTTTCTTGTCCTGTAATGGCATATATGCAGTTGCAGACTCGGTGTTGCCAAATGCTATCAATGAAACGTGGCTAAAGCCTCCTTGAAAAGATGCTTAATGTCACTAAATGATGTCATGTGCTATTTATCAGCCCTTTACATTACTTTTCGTTCCTTTTTTTAGAATATCCATCTTTAATGCAGCAGATTCCCCTCAAAACTGTTTTCATTCTGTTGTCATCCAGTAGGTTGTCTGCAAACACGTGGTTCTGGTGACGCGCGAAATTCAGTTGGAGGACAGGAAGTAAAAAACTGAATGGGAAACGTAGGGGAAAGTCCGTATTTTTGCGATTTATACTATATTTCAAAGGAGATATAAAAGGAAAGTAACCACATATGTTGGGCATGATCCTTATATTATGAAGATGACCGAGTTTTCTACTGAACTAAAATATATTCGTCATCGAGGCAGTAGATACTGTGTTTTGAAGCATACTTGAATTAAACTGTCGTAGTAATTATATGGTTACTGTGGTCCAACACAACTGTAGTAATAAACAAATTATTCAATAGTCAACCTTTTTCTACACTATAATTATACACCATCACAGTGCACTACAGTTTACACCAGCGTTACAGTACTTATTACTGTTTATCAGTTTACTATACAACAGTATTCTGCAGCATTCATTAACAAAGAACCGTTCTATACATTATACACTTTACTACAGTGTGGTTCAAAAATTTATTATAAATTACTAGTTTTTTTCTATGTGAAAATTCACATTCAAAAAAAAAGTTTGTACATATGGATGTATTGAACAAAAGTTTATTACATGCCGCATTTTCTTCCATTTTAAAGCCAGTTTCTTGAACTTTTCCCCCTTTATGAGCAAAAACCTTTGGAACTCTATAAAAGTTGTACAACATTTCTTATTTTGACCGATTTAAACAATTATGAACAACACAAAACATAAACATTTTGATGTTCTGATAGCAATTCCTATGTAGAAGAATCACTTCCTGCCCTCCATCTTAGTCTTGCGCGTCATTAATGACGTCATGTTTAAACAACCTATGAAGTTCATTAAGACTTTATGCAGTCACTTATATTCTGCTCTGCTTATGAAATCTGGGTAGTGCACGTTAGTACACGTAAGACAATGGCTGGAATATAACTTCAGCTGTTTGTACTTGTGAAATGATAATGAAAACAAAGAAAAGATTACAAATGACAGAATGTCACTTGTTATTTGTTCTCATCCTGGATGTTGGCAAACCATGTAAAAAAAGTTACCAAGTACCACAGTTTTAGCTAAAAATTGTTTTAATTGTCTTCTGAAGAAAGTAATTTACATCAGTGGTCCCCATCACCATGGACCGGTCAACGGCTGACAATTTTACTACGGACCGGGGGGGTGGGGGTTGTGGTTCGTAGGTTGCTAGGCGACCATCAACCATTTTCTCAGAGGATGACAAGCTGACAAAACATTGCTGTCACTCTGATACAAGTTTTAATTATGGAGAAAATTACAAAGCACTGCAGTGTTTGGGTGTTCTGTGTTTGTCTGAGATAATTAGTCTACCGAAATGTGTATATTCCATACAAGCTGAAGCTGATCGGTCAGTTCTTGTCACATGACTCGCGGTGCGCTCTCGGCATTCATTCAACTGGGTGCATCTGGAAGGCGTGAGCACGTCACACAAAAGCCACGCACCTCCATTGCAAATAACAAACTTGCGCGAACGACCCCTAAAAGGCCGTCTTCATTTGCGATCTCCAGCAATGGATCTTCTTCTTGCACAGACATGGTGGATTCACCTGATTTGTTGACAAATGGGTTGCGAACCATTCCTTGGCAGTTTGCGGGTCCTTCACTGGGCCTTTTCCCCTTAGCAAAGAAACTTTCCAAAGACGTTTTATTCTTACTCATTTTGCTGCTTGTGGGTTAAATTTGGGCACTCAAGTGACCGAGATGTAAGTGAGAGAATACGGTCATTTTTCAAAATAAAAGATTTTTCAAAATAAAACATTGTTTAGACTCAGATAATAAATAAAATGGAAATTATTAATGATTTCTTGTGCTGCCCGGTACCAATTGATTGGCCCGGTGGTTGAAGACCACTGATCTACATCTTAGATGGCCCGAGGGTAAGTAAATTAACAGCATATGTTCATTTTTAGGTGAACTATCCTTTTAAAGTCGGTACAGGAGATATTGAATTAGTTTACTTTGCTACCGTGTGACTAGCTGGGCATCCTTAACGTGGAGTGACAAATTCGGATAAAAGATGTGCATAAAATCTGTTTTAACCAGAGGCATTTCCCTTATACAATATATTACAGCTGCAAACAACCTCTAAAACAAGCTGATATAAAAACGGTATTGTTTATTCATGAGGTGTTCCCAACTATCAACCATTTGTCACGATAACTGTCACCTCGTGCAAGACAAAATGTGGAAAACAACACTTTATTGCCAGCTAAACCTTTACAACCTGGGCAGGAAAGGAATTAGTTGTGATTTCAGGGCTATTGCCCTTCATATGAGCACGCACAAATGTGTTTTTAGACTGACTGAATGATGCTAATTGTGAGGAAAGAAAAAACTAGGCAGGTTAACTAGCTGACATGCTTGCTGGTGTAGAATTAGTTCTGATTTCGTTCACAGCTTGATCCCGATAGATATATTCAGATAATACACATGTTTTCTCCATTATCTGATAAAGGACTTCATCCTAGAGGGATGTACCACATTTCTACAGGCCCTAGAGAATAAATTTAGACATGGTTACAGTGCGTTTTGAATTACCAGCACACAGCAGGATTTGTGGAAGGCTGATAGAGTGTTTTCACGTCATGTATTTTGCTCAGTAATCAGAAACGTTCTTAACGACCTGCATAATGGCCTGTCAAGAGCCGTTGTATTCTCCGTCCATGGACACCTCCCTCCTCAGCAATTATTGATTTAAGGAAATACAATACGTCCAGAGCCTTAATCAGAAGCTATTGTTGCCCACCTGAGCTATACACATATAAGGAAATCACTCATTTTTGTGTACCTGCTGCTTGAGCCATGTTGAGGCAGATTGCAATTTAATTTTAATCGTCTGATTTGCAAACATGCATATTATGTTTGAAAGATTCATCTTTGTTTGTTTGTTTGTATGAATGATCATTATGAAATACTAATTCTGTTTTCTTACACTAATTAAAGCGATGAAATATCATATCTTCTGATTCAATAAACTGTTTTTATTAGTTTATATATTTATTTATTCATTCATTCATTTTCATTTCGGCTTAGTCCCTTTATTAATCTGGGGTCGCCACAGCGGAATGAACCACCAACTTATCCAGCATATGTTTTACGCAGCGGATGCCCTTCCAGCTGCAACCCATCTCTGGGAAACATCCATACACACCCATTCACACTCATACACTACGGACAATTTAGCTTACCCAATTCACCTGTACCGCATGTCTTTGGACTTGTGGGGGAAACCGGAGCACCCGGAGGAAACCCACGCCAACACAGGGAGAACATGCAAACTCCACACAGAAATGCCAACTGACCCAGCCGAGGCTCGAACCAGCGACTTCTTGCTGTGAGGCGAACGTGCTATCCACTGCGCCACTGTGAGGCCTATATTTATTTATAATACTTTAATTAAAAACATTCTGCATATCAGATAAAGATTGCAAAAGAACATTCTAGACTGCATGACAGTATATTGATTTAATAATATGAATGGTTTTGTATTATTTCGATGGTCCCTTTTTTATAGCACTTTTCACAATAATTATTGTTTCAAAGAAGCTTTACAAAAGGTGCACATTACTGCATTACAATCAAATTGGGAAAAGTAAAGGTTATTAGTTACCATAACTTTATTAGTTACTAGCATCTTTAACTAATTAACTAGTAACTAACATCTTTTAACAGTTAAAGTTATTATATATAAACATTGTTAACTTGCAGTTATGTAGTATATTCATTCATTCATTCATTTTCCTTCGGCTTCGTCCCTTTATTCATCAGGGGTCGCCACAGCGAAATGAACCGCGAACTTCTCCAGCATATGTTTTACACAGCGGATGCCCTTCCAGCTGCAACCCAGTACTGGGAAACATCCATACACACTCATTCACACACATACACTACGGCCAGTTTAGTTTATTCAATTCACCTATACTGCATGTTTTGGAGTTCGGACTGTGGTGGAAACCTGAGCGAACATGGGGAGAACATGCAAACTCCACACAGAAATGCCAACTGGCCCAGCCGGGACTCGAACCAGTGACCTTCTTGCTGTGAGGCGACAGTGCTAACCACGGAGCCACCGTGTCGCTCTATATATAGTACTGTAGATAGGTGATGTCTATTTGTACTTTTTACTTTGTGTTTTATGTTTACTTTAAGCAAGGCTACAACTTTACTATTAGTTTTAGTATTAGTAAGGTGGAGTTTGCGTGTTCTCCCCATGTTCACGTGGGTTTCTTCTGGGTGCTCCGCTTTCCCCCAAAGACATGCGGTATAAGTGAATTGGATTAACTAAATTGGCTGTACTGCATGAGTGTGTGTGTGTGTGAATGTGAGAGTGTATGGGTGTTTCCCAGTACAGGGTTGCAGTTGGAAGGGCATCCGCTGCATAAAACCTATGCTGGAATAGTTGGCGGTTCATTCAATTGTGGCGACCCCTGATAAATAAGGGACTAAACCGAAGGAAAATGAATGAATGAATTAGCAAGATTAGGGTTAGTGTAAGTTGATATACATGTAATGTCCTTTGGTGGAGCATCAACATAAAGTGTTAGCTGATGTTAAGCAGACAGTCTATCAATACTTTAAAGACCGACAGTGGACATTTAGTTACAAACTTGTCAACAAAATATCAGATGGGGGGCGTCAGAATTAAGTGTTACAACTTGTTAGACATTCGATTAATTCAGGAATGCAGCACCACTACAGTTTGTTGTTTGAATGTAATTAATGGCTAATTCTGCTGCTAAAATGTTAGTTACTCAATATTAAATGATCTTTTTAGAAATGTGTCTCACTTGCTTACAAAGGCAAAGCGTCATGGCTGAGACGCTGTCATGATACTCCAGACGTGTGAATTAGCTTTTATCATCCCTCTTATTGTGCTAGTGCATTTTTGTTTTGTCTTGGGACTCCGTAGACTACAAAGCATATTAATTTGTGTCATTTTCTTCTGTTATTTTGCGGTATGGAGTTCATGTGTGCCTAATAATCCTTTCGTGTATATCTTTGTGTAAAGCGGCAGCTGTAATGAAGGCTCTGGTGAAGCGAGGCCGCTGTCTCAACACATCTGCAGCCTCTTGGGCTCTTCGGCTTCTTTTCCGGGCTCCCGATCGTCCTCTTTGTCTCAGGGAAACAATGAGCTCCAATAGGACGCAGATGAATGGAGAAAATAGCTTTTGCAGTGCACATACAGAAAAAAAAGCCCACAAGCCAGCTGCGATTTCTTTTCGACAGTGAAGTTCATCCCCACCCCAGCTCTGAGCCTCGGAGATTTGTCTGCAGGAGCGATCAGGCACACAAGTGACAACCATAATCAGCCATTTATTTATTTATCCTTGTCTCCTGCTAGGACATAATTAGATTTTAATTAAAGGATAAAGATAAAGCGTCTGTATTTGGGTGCCCCGAGAGCGACCTCTGCGTTGAAGAGACAGAATTTGCCTGTACAATCGTGGACTGAATTAGAATTTGGTTGAACTGAATGTGAACCGGACTTGTCACTTATGCAAACTCCCCCTTTTTTTAATCTTTCCAGACATGGCACACGTTGTGCCGGCGAGGTGGCAGCAGCAGCGAGCAATGGCGTCTGCGGAGTGGGTGTGGCTTACAATGCCAAAATTGGAGGTGAGTGATTGTCTAATTTGCATATGCTAATAGGGTCAATCAAGAAAGTCAGCCATTGGAGCTATTTAAGACTCTCTCATTTCCTACCCTTTGTGCACGTGTCGTCACGCTGCTCCGGACTAATCTAAAACACTTTATCTTTCAATTATAAAACACATCTATTAAGGTGAATATCTCGGCTATTTCAGTCACATTGAGCGCATTCAAGGCCAGACATTGCTGTGGGCGAGCACAAATTCCACATCTTTTACTTTAATAGTCTTTGTAGGAAAATATTTCTACATCTAGATGAGGGTGATTAAGGCAGAGGCCTGAGCCTGCATGTGATTTCTGTGTTTTTCCTGTATCTTTATTATGAGGATAAGTCTGCTTGTGTGTGTGTGTGTATATAGACAGCAGATGTTGTTGATCTAATTGGCCGCTGGGGTTGTGTGTGTGTGGGTGCATGAAGTGTCTGAATCCTGTTGCTCGGATTATTATTAATCAAACAAACGGCCACAGAATCACTCTTTTTTAATTAGATTTTTCTTCCCCTTCTTACGCCGTGTTCTAGTCTGACACTAAACAAGCAATTCATCTCCGACTAAAGAAGTTAAACTTTGAAAATAACAATTTGCATATTAGAACGTTTTTGTCGGGTTTGGGATATATTTTGCAGTTGCAGTGGCTTTATAAAAACTAAATAATTATTTGATTTAGCTGTAAGATCACACTTTATACTTTACTATTTATCTCTGTACTGTATCTAGCTAGTTAACTATATACTTTTTTAAAAATATTAACATTTATTATTATTTGAAAGCGATATTTTTTGGTCAATTACATTGTGGAAAACAATAAGACAGTAATTTTCACGGATCCACTCTTAACACACGCAGAGGAAACAGGTATTATCAAAAACGTCTTCTAATTTGTTTTACATGCTCTTCATGGGAAACAGGAACAGCTAAACATATCAGGATGACAAGGAGGTTGACAATACAAGACTGGACAAAGACTGAAGCCGTGGTCACACTGCACTTTTCGCCCCATAGACTTCCATTCATACACATGCTAATGCAGCAGTCTGAAAACGCAAGCTCATGCGACAAGTTTCGCATTTCGCTGCATCCGAAGTTCAAGCTTGGTGAACTCTGACTTGCAAAATCGCATCACGTGATTGCATTAGACCAGTAGAAGTTTAAAACGTGACCTCTCTGTGCAGAAATGTAAAATATAGAGCAATCGCTCGCTTTTATCAACGTCTAATCAACTTGTTAATCATGCCCCTATTTGCAGCACCATACAACGAAATTTCACATGCTCAAACTCTAGTGTGACCGCGGCTTAATCAGAACTCAGGAGTATAAATACACAAGGCATGATTAACTAATGACAAACAGGAGTGTAAACACAGATGGAACTAATGAACACTAACAAATGGCGGGAAAACGGAACAAAGGCATCACATAATACAACAAAAGCACATGGAACACATGACAACACAGAAACCTGACAGTAATATTCATTCATTTATTATCTTTTCAGCTTAGTCCCTTTATTAATTAGGGGTTGCCACAACGGAATGAACTGCCAACTTATCCAGCATATGCCCTTCAAGCTGCAACCCATCACTGGGAAACAACCATACACTCTCATACACACACATACACTACGGACAATTTAGCTTACCCAATTCACTTGTAGCGCATGTCTTTGGACTTGTGGGTGAAACCGAAGCACCTGGAGGAAACCCACGCAAACACGGGGAAAACATGCAAACTCCACACAGAAACGCCAACTGACCCAGCCGAGGCTCGAACCAGCGACCTTCTGTAAATATGGATGTTTCCCAGTACTGGTTTGCACCTGGAAGGGCATTCGCTGCTTAAAACATATACTGGATAAAACATATACTGGATACGACCCCAGATTAACAAAGGAACTAAGCCGAAAAGAAAATGAATGAATGAATGAATATTCAACAATAATATGAATTTGTGATCAATTAAATGCAGCCCTGGTGAGTGTCTGGTGTCACATTTGGACATTCTTGGCATACAATAATTAAAAACCTCAGTATAGTCTCATTGGTCAAACTCCTTCTTCATATATATGTTTTATATTTAACATCAGATATATTCTGCTCAGCTTTGGTTTTGTCTTCAGTTCCAGTAGAGCAATTTGTGCCACACACTTGTGCACCTACTTCATTTCTTTTTCATTTTCTCTTCAAAATGTCCATCCGTTTACAGACAGCACATTTTTGCAAAGCCCATTTTTCCTGTCTCTGGTATCTTCATTGACTCGCTTTCTGTCTGTCTCTGCTCTGCATGCAGGTGTGCGCATGTTGGATGGAGAGGTAACAGATGTTGTGGAGGCTCAGTCTCTGAGCTTGAACTCCCAGCACATCCACATTTACAGCGCCAGCTGGGGCCCAGAGGATGATGGGAAGACAGTGGACGGCCCTGCCAAACTGGCCAAAGAAGCTTTCCTGCAGGGAGTCACAGAGGTCAGTGCAGACTTGAAGAGATTTTGCAGTCGGATGTCTCCAGGTTATGATACTGTTACTTGCTGTTAAGCGATTCGGCTGAAATAAGAATGCATAACTGGCCATAGCTTTAAAAATCTTAATATAAACTACAGTTGAAGTCAAAATTATTAGCCCTCCTATGATCTTTTTTTTTTCTTTTTTTCTTTTTTTAAATATTTCCTTTTTTTTATACATTTTCTTTATTAAGATGTTTAACAGAGCAAGGAATTTTTCACAGTATTTCCTATAATGTTTTTTCATCTGGTAAAAGTCTCATTTGTATTATTTTGGCTAGAATAAAAGCAGTTTTTACATTTTTTTAAAACAATTTAAGGTCAATTTTTAAGGTCAATATTATTAGCACCCTTTTTTGATTATCTACAGAACAAACCATCGTTATACAATGATTTGCCTCATTACCCTAACTTGACTAGTTAACTTTACCTAATTAACTTAGTTAAGCCTTTAATTGCCCTTTAAGCTGAATATATCTAGTAAAATATGATGTACTGTCATCATGGCAAAAATAAAAGAAATCAGGTATTGAAAATTAGTTATTAAAACTATTATGTTTAGAAATTTGTTGAAAAAAATCTTCATTTTCAACAGAAATTGGGGGGGAAATTATACTATTATACTGGGGGGCTAATAATTTATGCTGCCTAATAATTCTGACTTCAACTTTATATGCGAGTACAGATTAAGGGCTTTTCTATTCCAATGCACTACATTTTCATTGTTTTTCTGTGTAAACGCACGCTTTATGGGCGTGCATGACCATTACACTTGTGTCTTTTGAAGCGACTTGCACATGAGCTCCATGTTTTTAAGACACTGTGTCAAGTTAAAAGTATTTCAACGTTTAAACACATCGCCGCTCATTAATGTCAGTTTCACAGCAGAGGACCGAGGTGGGGCAAGCAGAGATTTTCTAAACTATATGGAAATCTGTGTATTATTCACTATTGAAAAAAAAAGCAAGATGGCTAACAGGGATTCCACAAGGCACCTCAGCCAATCATGTAACATCATTGGTCAGCGTTCACAGTTGACAGACCTAGCTGACGCAGCATTTCCTACCCTGCCTTCTCTTAAACAATCATTTTTTTATTAGGGTAAAATATACATTTGATTCACCATGAACGTGTTGTTTAGTGTAAAACATGTTGATGACAAACAAGAGTGATGAGAAGTTCGGATCATTTTACTGACTTGGACCTTTGAGTCTTGTTCAGTGAGGTGAACGAATCTTTTTTTTGCCAAAATATTATTAAAATATTATTATAAGTTGCTTTCAAACTCATCTACAACAACACCAAACCTTGATCACACTACAAACAAGTCATAACTAAAATGCTGTAAGAAAGAGAAAATAATCATTTATTGTTTACCTGGTCTATTGTCTATGATTATGTCAGCTCAGCTCGTCTGACATGTCTTCAAATTTGGGTGGTTTGTTTAGTTCACCTTTCGAGTCTTTTCATGTCTTCAAATTTGAGTGGTTTGTTCAGTTCACCTTTTGAGTCTTCTGGTTTTTGAGACATTCGTTCGTCATGTGACAGCATGTAAAGAGAGATGACTCAAACCGAGGACTCGAGATGAGAACGGATCAAATCTTTTTCCGGCTCTAAATGCATATGATTGGCTTCTTTTACGTGATGAGCGAACGACTCAAACTTCATAAAGTACTTGAAAAATGAACAAATCTTCTCCTCCACCTGCACAAATGGGTGCATGCGCAAATGAACGAATCACCCCCTGAGAGGACTCATCGATCTTAAGTCATACAAATGATTAGTTCAAAATTAACGAATCGTTATGAACAACCCATCACTAGCGAACAGGCTTTTGATTGATTCAATGATATTCAATCAAGTATTTCCTCACAAAAGCTGTTTATTCTATGTAGCGACGCCTCTGGTCAAAATGGCCTCTGGTCTCCTGCCCCATGTGCTGGCATTAGCATTAGCCGTTAAAGCTTTTCGGCTAATAATTTCCAGCTTGTCATCTATTGGCTTTGGGGCAAGCATTGCTGTTTACAGTAACAAGTTGGCATGACAACTGATTCATTTGAGGTTAACATGGTGGAGTGCTGTTTCACATTTTTTTACGCAAAGACATATTCTGTGTGAATGGCCCCTAATTCAGTTTACTTCCTGCTCAACGTGTTTACATATCAAATGCATAAGTGCCTAATACATAATAAATGCTGACATGCATGCGTTTCTTATTATTTCCATCCATGTCATCTCAAGTGTCTCATAGGAAACGGATCGCACTGCTGCTCATTTCTCATAAATTAAAACTTTTTCCAACTTTGTCGACCTACAAATCGCTCATGTCACTGGAAATCAGCGAGTCTCATTGAAAAATGAATGACTTCCAGTGGCGGTGTCACCTCCAGTCAGTATCAGTGTGGATGCTCACGTCAGGTCATACGAGCAGATCTTAGATCAGCTAAATGTGTCACAGCAGCCGTCAACTTACATCAGCACCTCCAGCAGAGGAACCGGCCTGGACGGGGGGAGCTGTTGAAGATGTCATCGCCTGTTTAAACACATTTATGGAGAGAGAATTGAGGAGGAAGTGCACTTTGACAAACACTCCATTAAAGAGAATACCAGATTTAGGGAGACTTCTGTGATCTTGGCGGGAGATGAGCTTTTGTTTTCTGTTTTCCTTTTTGATATGTTAATTCTTTCTCGTGTGCCACACACACTTTTATCCCTTGCGAGTTTATACCTTGATAGAGTTTCAGCATAATACACACATCGCACTATGAATATGAAAATCAGTTTGTTTGTTTGTTTGTTTTAGATTTGATTTGAAAATTAGGCTGCCTTGTTCCTTTTACCCTGCTTTTTTGTGACGTTTTCAAAGACAAACTTTAACAAATTTTGCTAATATCTTTCAAAAGTTTGGGGAAATTTGAATGTTTTCGAAAGAAGTTTTTTCAACGATGCTGCGTTTTTTTATTTAATTCAAAGAACAGTTTAATTCAAGAATCGTTGATAAATGGACTCCAAAATAAGTTTTCAATTATTATTATTTGATTTATTTACACAAATATAACTTAGAATTTAACAATTTTTTACATTTTTGACACTTAATAGATTTTTATACTACACCTTTTAGTGGCTCTGTGGTTAGCACTGTCGCCTCACAGCAAGAAGGTCGCTGGTTCGAGTCCCGGCTGGGTCAGTTGGCATTTCTGTCTGGAGTTTGCATGTTCTTCCTGTGTTCGCATGGGTTTCCTCCGGGTGCTCCAGTTTCCCCCACAGTCCAAAGGCATGCGCTATAAGTGAATTGGATTAACTAAATTGGCCGTAGTGTATGAGTGCGTGTGTGAATGTGAGAATGTATGGGTGTTTCCCAGTACTGGGTTGCATCTGGAAGGGCATCCGCTACATAAAACATATGCTGGAATAGTTGGCGGTTCATTCCGCTGTGGCGACTCAGCCAAAGGAAAATGAATGAATGAAGGAATTTTGAGGTCGTAAAAAAACTTGCACATATTGCGAATGATCACATATCCATGATGAAACGATATATTGTGCAGCCCTACTAATAACACATTCTGGCCTGTTTTGATGTAAAAGCTCTTCCTGGTCAAACAGCCCAGAATGTGTTATTAGGCTTTCAAAAAGCACATTTTTAGAGAGGCCAGACTTTTAAAAGTCTGTTTATGTACAGTTGTGGATATAAACAAACCTGTAAACTTCAGCGGGTATGTCATCACGCACCATTTGTGCCAGAGATATGAATGATGCCTCAAATCATACAGCTTATTGAGGAGAGGCTATTACTGAGCGATATTACTTTTCTGAGCAACCAGACTTGCAATTTTTGCCTGGGGATGATAAAATAAGTAAAAAAAAAAACACACACAATTGAAAGAGAAACTTGAGCCAAATGGAAAATCTATTGTTGACACACCTCTTGTTTGTTCATTTCAATACTCTTTTATCAACCTTGTTTTATTAAGCATTTTAAACCATATGCTCACAATCGTTCTTCTGCTTATGAGCAGTTCCAGCGTTATGGATGTGACATTTGCAGTAAAAAGTCTAAACATAAATTCACATAGAAAGTTTACACTACCTGACACAAGTCTTGTCACCTATCCAAGTTTTAGGAACAACAAATAATAACTTGACTTCTAGTTGATCATTTGGTATCAGAAGTGACTTATATGAAAGGCAAAGGCTTCTAGGTTACGCTTATTTTACCAAAATAAAATATGACTTGATGTCTTGATTTTTTATTATTTAATTAGGACAGTATGGCCTGACTTTGCTTAAACAAAATTCTTGTCACTTAACAGAAATAATGTACAGTATAGAATATAAAGTCATGGTGCAGTGGAAAAAGAATTAATATTGTGTATGACTCCCATGAGCTTGAAGGACTGCATCCATACATCTCTGCAATGACTCAAATAACTTATTGATAAAGTCATCTGGAATGGCAAAGAAAGAGCTCTTGCAGGACTTACCTTTGGATTCATCATTCATCTTCAATGCCTCCTCCTTCATTTTTGCCTAGACATGCTCAATAATGTTCATTCTGGTGACTGGGCTGGCCAATACTGGAGCACCTTGACCTTTATTGCTTTCAGGAATTTTGATGTGGAGGCTGAAGTATGAGAAGGAGCGCTATCCTGCTGAAGAATTTGCCCTCTCCTGTGGTTTGTAATGTAATGGGCAACACACATGTGTTGATACCTACGGCTGTTGATGTTGTATCCACTCTGCAGATCTCTCGTACGCCCCCATACTGAATGTAACCCCAAACTATGATTTTTCCTTCACCAAACTTGACTGATTTCTTGGAGGTCCATGCAGGTTCCTATAGGTCTTCTGCAGTATTTTTGATAATTGGGATGACAGCATTATGAATGTAAATTCAACAAAACCTCCACGAGTGTGTTAACATTCTGACAGCCATTTAGGAAGCTTGCGTTGTCTTCAGAGTAATTTAGCAAAATATCCGTAATGGAATTAAATCCAGACCACCTGCTTTTGCCTCACGCTGAACAAATGATGAGATTTGTCTCAGCGAGAAAGAGAGCGTGTCGTGTTTTACAAGCAAAGGATCTAACCTTTTTAGGACGAATACCTGTCGCGATTTCCGCTTCTGTTTCATCCCGAACGTGTCCTTGGTAATCACAGACAAGCTTTTATCAGAGAGCTACAAAAAGATTAAATCTTTCGCCTCATCTGCGTGAATAATGGCACTTTTGCTGCAGCCGCAGGAGGAATTTGACTGCTGTTAATTTTGTGGGATTTAAAACTGATTTCTCCCGCTAGTAATTTACTCAAATTACGGCCCACATAAACATCTGCCTCAGCAGTGTGACTCTTGCTTTTTGTATCTCCACACGTCAGTTTTTTTTAATCCCCAATTTTGCCATTTCTAGAATTGCGCCTCTGAATATATTTTTGAAGCAGATTGCAGCATCACAAACAAACAAACAAACCATTTATGGCCACAATAATCCTGAGTCAGTCAGCTGTGAATATCACCCATATGGACCGGAGAAGATGGAACAGAAACTTTAATCAAATTCTGCCGGCTTGCTTGACTGGAAAGGAGACTAGTATATGAGAAAAGAAGAGTGGCGCTTTGTCAGCTGTCCAGCCAATATTGCGAAGGCATTAAATACAGCAGATTTCATGGGTCACAGTATTGGTTTTAAATTAATCATGACAGCCATAATTGGCTTGTTCAATTGGATTTTTGTGGGCTATTGTAATAGAGACGAGGCTTGCGCACAGACATTAATAGGCACTGTGCAGATGTTTGATTCATAAATACGTTTGTCTCACATAGCCAGACATTTGATTTGCATAAAGACTCTCAGCATCCTATTTGAGCCAAGAATCGCCTACTTATATGTTGTAAAGATCTGACGCCGCAGACCTCGCAAGTCCTGTGATTACTTCTAGCTCAGAATGTTTCAGTCAGCCCGGTAAGTTGTAAGCAACAGTTTATTTCCAAGTTGTAAAATCCTGTGCATCGCGCATTAAAAGGACCGCATTGCGCATTATAATGGAACTGGTGATTTTTATATAGCAATTATATAAACAGACTGGATGAGACTGTAAACACATTTAGAGAAACATTTTTTCTGTTTGTTTACACTACTTTTGTGCAATAGGTTTTTTTTTCTCAAAGAAATTGTTCAACAAGAACAGTAATTTGATTAAAAGTGACATTGAAGGCATTTATACTGTTATTTAGGAAATTAAATATTGATTATTAATGAAATAATTGGAGCCTTGATGAGCATAAAAGTCTTTAAAAACACACACACAGCAAATCTTAACATGTTAGTCTCTGCCTCGTGTCATGTCCGCAGACCAATGGCTGAATTTCTGATTTATAAGGCACGCAAAATGGGAAACACTTAGGGATTTTTAAGTCAGTGGAATTTCAATGGTTGAATTCTATGCACAGTATTTCCATGAGACGCGTGTTGTTCTGTTTAGCGGTCCATCTGGAAACAAAGCTATGGTGATTACAACTTTGACAATGACCGCTTATCGGGATTAACAAAACACTGGATTTCCAAAAGTGTGTGAAGTTCACAGATTAGACTCTTCACCACTCAAGACATTGTTGAATGGATTATTTCTTTGTCACACTCTGGTCTGTTATTGTACATTTCACATACCAGTTTCAGCTCTGGAGGACCAAATACACAACTGGTCTACTTTTGAGTTAGTTTTCAATAGCAGTAAGTTTTTATATACAGACCTGGTAACCCTGGGTTGTCATTGGCCAATGAAAGTTAAAATGGAGTTCAGACCTTCTGGTGTCAGTCTACAAAACACTGCTAACTCTATTATTAATGAAGCGTTCATTAGAAGTAGTGAATGACCAGTGATGTGTTCATGTGTTGTAGGGTCGATCTGGGCTTGGCTCCATCTTCGTTTGGGCATCAGGTAATGGAGGGCGAGAGCGGGACAGCTGCAACTGTGATGGATACACCAACAGCATCTACACGCTCTCCATCAGCAGCACCACACAGTACGGCAATGTGCCATGGTACAGCGAGGCCTGTTCCTCCACCCTTGCCACCACCTACAGCAGCGGAAACCTCAACGAGAAACAGATTGTATGTATTTACCACGCACATTCCTATGTCCATGTAGGTTAAGCAAAGTCACATATGTTATAGATATATGATAATCTCATGCACATGCAGTTTCATAAAACAACATTAGCTGTAATTACACAACTACACATGCTTGGCTAAAACAATGTCTCATTAAAGGCATCAAAAATAGTATAATTCACATGTCAGCATTTACAACTTAAAGGGACAGTTCACCCAAAAATGAAAATTTACACACTAACCTCAAGCGGTTCCAAACCTTTATATGTTTCTTTATTGAGCAGGAATTTTGATGTAAACTGTAAATTTGTAACTATTGACCTACATAGTAAGAAAAACAAATACTATGGAAGTCAGTAGCTGTGCTTTCATACACCTATTTTTATTATGGAGTATCGCGTTATAAAATGCTTAATGGAAACCCCAAGATTGCAAACATTTAGAAAATGTGCATAAAAAACTTATTCAAACAACTGAGTAGTATAAAATTCCAGCATGCGCATCAAAAAACTCATGTGCATTTATTTTAACAGATCACTTGATGATAAAAATGGGCGCGATGGGATGGCAATAATGGACAAACCAGTGGACCGACCACACTGTAAAACATCTAAAATGTTTTGGTTATTCTTAAATCCCTCAGTCAAAGTCCATCATCAAAGTAGTTCAGTATTATCACCTCCAGAACTGTCTTGAGGGTCACACTGTCAAAGGGCGTCTCACGCCTCTAAAAGCCACTATGTGTTCATGGGTTTTGGACTTTGTCTTCTGAGGCACAAATAATTTATTAAATAAGAAAAAAGGCCTCCTAACCAGCAAATTAGACTTTTTATTTTTAGATTTGGTGCCAGTTTATCAGGAAATGATGATTTTGTTCTCTTTGACTCATTAAATGGAAACGGTGCTTTAGGGCCCATTCACATATCATATCTAAAAGCATGTGGAAAGCCTGAAGTGCATCGCTTCCTTCACCAATTTCAACACAATTTGCGCTCACGCTCTTGTGGCGCCTGTTATTGCAAGACAACCATCAACTTTTGTGTTTTGTCTGGTTCTCTCAGAGTATGACAAACTGACAAACCATCACTGTAGCTCTCGTTAAAGTTTTATTTTTGGAGAAAAATAAAAAGCACTGCAGTGTTTAGGTGCTCTGCGTCTATCTGAGGTAATTAGAAGTATGAAGCTGATTGGTAAGTTCTAGTCACATGATTCATTGTGCACTTGTGGCATTATAAGAAGATGTTTTCAACTATGTGCAGCCGAAAAACGCAAGCACGTCACACCATTTGCGCACCGCATACACTTTACTTGCTTTGTATTATTAGCACTTCCTGTGTGTACTGCCTCTTCTTGTTGAATTGCTGAATGTCTTCTGAATTGTAAGTTGCTCTGGACAAAAGCGTCTGCCAAGTGACTAAATGTAAATGTATTTGCGCATACAAGCCACGAGCATATATAAATACGACAGATCAAAAATAAAAGTTAAATAAACAGTGCTTTAAAGTTTTCTGGAGAGTGTAACAGTATTCAAGTACAGAAATTGAACAATCAAACGTAAAATAGCATGGTCATCATTAGGACTGCATGATATTGAAAGAAAATGACATAGCGATATTTTGTTTTGCTGCGATATATATTGCGATTTTGAATATAATTTCACAATATGACTTAAGTAACTATTTGCAAAGAATTTATCATTTGACATGGGTTGGGAAGCACAAAATCTGCATAAAATATTCAAAATTATCCAAAAATATGCAAACTTCATTAATTTTCTTTTCGGCTTAGTCTCTTTATTAATCTGGGGTCGCCACAGTGTAATGAACTGCCAACTTATCTAGCACATGTTTTACGCAGCTGCAACCCATCACTGGGAAACATCCATACACACTCATTCACACACATACACTATGAACAATTTAGCTTACCCAATTCACCTGTACCACATGTATTTGGACTTGTGGGGGAAACCGGAGCACCCGGAGGAAACCCACACGAACATGGGGAGAACATGCAAACTCCACACAGAAATGCCAACTGACCCAGCTAAGGCGACCTTCTTGCTGTGAGGCGATCATGCACTGCGCCATTGTGACGGCCAAACTACAATATACAAATTAAAGCAGATGAAAATGAAAAAAATAAATAAACAGCACTTTGTGGTTTTCTGTGGAGTCTAACAGGATTGATGTAGAGAAATTCAGTAATCAAATGTAAAATAACATGTTCTGAACTGTGGTTTGGTTATAATAATTATAATCCTGAAACTATATATTGTGCAGCACTAGTCATCATTGCATAAATAATTTGTAAGATTTTAATAAATAATCTAATCCTGCGATGCGACTATTGTGGATACACACATTGCGATATCAATGCTCAAACTATATATTGTTCAGCCCTAATTTGCGCGTACAATAAGTAACTTGGCCCCTTATTAGCAAATGTTTTATACGTTTTTTCAGTCTCATTTGCTTCTTTGGATAGAAACATAGTTACTGGTTAACAATTTTCAGCTTTCTTCAAATTATCTTCTTTTGTGTTCAACAAAAGAAAGAAACTCAAACATGTTTGGAACAAGTGAAGAGAGTAAATTATGACACAATTAACATTTTTGGGGTTAACTATCCCTTTAACATAGCACAGACAGACATTCATTTCCTTTCACACACACACTGGCATTCTCGGTTGTAAGCAGAACTGTAAACGTCAAAGCAAACAGCCTTGCGTGTGCCAAATTTTCCGCATGGTTTAAATAGCCACGTCACGACTGTACAAGAGAGAAGTGAGTGATGGAGTGCCGCCCCGTTCAGCGTGCTGTGAAGATGAAGTGTCAGGCACTGAAATGATTTCCACATCTGCCGCTGTGATTTCCTGTGGGCTATATGAAAAAGAGCTCGGTGAACGTCATGCCCTAAGGAGGCAAAAAAAAAAATCACTTTAGAGTTGCGTCTGAAAACTTCCCCATCACAGGTGCTGCTGCATGCCGTACACATCTGCTTCTCTGTGCTTGGCATTTCCTCCGAGAGTGCAAATGAGAATAAAAAAGATGGGGAAATTAGACCTAGTGAAAGAGAGCAAAAGACATAGAGACAGCAATTTTTGAATACCAAACATGCTGCATTGCAGATTCTTTGGATCACATTTTTGCAAGCTTTTCTCTCATTTCCAGTTACATACCTTCATTGTATGTGCTTAAGCTGTATTAGAGAGTGCCTGAATGGGCTTTTTCTAATTAGGGCAGGCTAATTAGGCCAAAAGAGGACTATAAAAAGAAGATGCCCTTCACAAGTTTTTAAAAGTCATTACTCTGGATCGTCATCATGAGCATCTGGGCTATTAGTTTGCACTGTGGCGGCGTTTCCTATTTCAGAAATTTGTCATTTTACTCACACTAATGTCAGTGTGAAGAATCGCTCCTTTCTTCATAATGGAAGTGAATGAGCACTGGGGCTCCATAAAAGTGCTTGTGTAATATCCAAAGTCTTCTGAAGTAATGTGGTGGTTGTGCGAGGAACAGGTCAAACGTTAGTCATTTTTCACTGAAAATGTTGACATGTGCATTAGCATTTGAATAAAGCGTTCTTTTCATTGACATGGTTGATTGTTTCAAGATTGATTTGCTTGGGGAATTGTAATTTTCCAGTCATTGCTTAAAAGATATGATTCATGCATAATTTGAGCACTGGACTTGGAATAATCCGGTTGGGTCTTTGGTTTATAGACCTGATTTATTGATTCATGAAGGATATGTTTACAGTGATCTGATTATTTGATTCATGATTCAAGAATGATTAGTTTAGTGTAATTGGAACGATGAGTTTGAGCCGTTTAATCAATGATCTACCAACCACCAATAAAGTAAGTAGTTGTTTTGATTATTTTAATCTAAAACAATACTCAGGTAGGCTGTGGCATTGACACGATGCTCAATTGGTACTAATGGGCCCAAAGAGTGCTAAGAAAATATCCCCCACACCATTACACCACCACCAGCAGCACCAGCCTGAACCGTTGATACAAGGCAGGATATTCTGGAATTCTGACCCTACCATCCGAATGTCACAGCAGAAATCGAGACTCATCAGACGTTTTTCCATCTTCTATTGTCCAATTGTGTTGAGCCTGTGTGAATTGTAGCCTCAGTTTCCTGTTCTTAGCTGACAGGAGTGGCACCCGCTGTGGTCTTCTGCTGCTGTAGCCCATCCGCCTCAAGGTTCGACGTGTTGTGCCTTTAGAGATGCTCTTCTGCATACCTCGGTTGTATCGAGTGGTTATTTGAGTTACTGTTGACTTTCTATCAGCTCGAACCAGTCTGGCCATTCTCCTCTGACCTCTGGCATCAACAAGGCATTTGCGCCCACAGAACTGCCGCTCACTGGATGTTTTCTCTTTTTCAGACCATTCTTTGTAAACCCTAGAGATGGTTGTGCGTGAAAATCCCAGTAGATCAGCGGTTTCTGAAATACTCAGACCAGGGCGTCTGGCACCAACAACCATGCCACGTTTACTATCACTTAAATCATCTTTCTTCCCCATTGTGATGCTCTGTTTGAACTGCAGCAGATCGTCTTGACCATGTGTACATGTCTAAATGTATTGAGTTGCTGCCAATTGATTGTCTGATTAAAAATTTGCGTTAACGAGCAGTTGGACAGGTGTACCTAATAAAGTGGCCAGTGAGTGTATATTCATACATAAGTATAAAAAATATATATATTTCAATATTTAAACAAATAAAAGGCCTCCCAGTACAAAACATTTCCATTTTCTTCTATGTCCCTGATGTTTTCTTTTACTAAGAAAGTCATAAATCATTTTTTCTAGTTACTTATTTAGTGACATTTTCTTAAGCCACCTCCGGTAATGAAGAGATAAAAGGCATCCTATTGCAATAAGCCTAAAAAAAATTATCTTCTTTATAATTTAGGTTTAATAGGAATTAATGTCAAATAAAAAATGGAGTAGTAACATTATTTAACCTGTAATAATCTGCACTCCTTTTCAGGATCATTTTGAATTAACATTAAAAATACAGATGGGAGCTGGTAAATTGGGATGATAATAAAAAATGATTAATGGCAACTCTGTCAACTGTCCTGAGAGTTTTTCACACTGGCCCTGAGCCATCAGCAGTTCTTACTGTCAAGTCCTGCCATTCATGTGGAAAGATGGAGTTGAGTTAGTGATTTAAAGACCCAATTCGTGATTTGGAAATTATTTGTTTATTTGGACTATGTTGTTGGACCAAATATGACACAGTTTAGAATTTTTCTATAATATTCTAGAATGTTTAGTAATAATCTAGAATGTTTAGTAATAATATAAACATTAATATTTGACTTTTACATATGTCAAATATGCAACATATATTTTAACAAATAATACAAAAATGGCCACTTAAATATTTTTTTCAACCATTGGAATTACCAATATGTACATATATGTTCAAATGTATTAATTATAACTATATAAATTCAAATATAGCCTTATATAAGCATATGTACAGTTGTTTTCTAGATATTTTCCAAGATACTAGTACTCAGCTTAGTGCAGTTTAAAGACTTAACTAGGTTAATTAGGCAAGTCTTTAGGCAAGTCATTGTATAACACTGGTTGGTTCTGTAGCTAATAAAAAAAATATTTATAATATTGACCTTAAAATGTTTTTTTTTTTATTTAAAAAATGCTTCTATTCTAGCCAAAATAAAGCAAATAAGATTTTCTCCAGAAGAAATAATATTATCAGAAACATCACTTGATAAATATATATATATATTTTTAATTTTACAGGAGCTAATCATTTTGCCCTCAACTGTATATAAAATCAAAGGTAATATATTTGAACATATATATACATAATTCCAAAGGTTGAAAAAAATGTATATGAAAGCAGCGTTGTTTGCAATATTTCGAAATATGTGTTGCATATATGACATACATTTTATATATGTGAAATCTAAATATGAACTTGGAATTTCAATATTCAATTTGCACATATTGCCATATATCAGCTTAATATGTGGGCTTGTGTGTAGATGTTCAAACTGATTCGAAACGTAAACAGATTTAACTCAGTTCCCTTAAATCCACACTCACATTGAAGGGGAAAATAGGATTTCTTGTGCTGCGGGTAGTTATCCAAACTCAGTTTGAATCCCTGATATGCTCATCCCCAGGAAAGTGATTTCAGACTCGGCAGGCAGGTCTATCTCTGCCAGCTCACTGAAGCTCATCCGAGATGTTTCGGACAGCTTTAGAGTGTTTGTTTGCTTGATGTCAAGCCTGTCCCAGTATGTGTGACTGCGATAGCTCCCGCTCTCCCTCTTCTGAGACTCCCGTTCCATTAGGATGACAAAGGCAATAACAGATTCAATTTAAAAATGGACGCAATCTTGCCGACAGCACTGAGGTGGATTTTGCGTGTCCGTATGTGTTTAAATCAAGACAGAGATGAATAAAACAATGACGGAGAAAGAGTGGGTGTATGTGCTCACCTGGAGATTTTGTAGCCTCGGGCTGGACGTCCTCTCATCCTGACCGTTGTCAATCACGCAGGCGTCTCCTACGGCATGATTAAAAGCCCAAACCCTCATGTTTGAGGTGCCGGCTTATTAAGTCTCACGAGCTGTCACACGTCTCATCACAGTGACTGTGGTGAATGAGTTTTCCTCTCAGAGTAGTATTTTTTTGTTAGCCACTTTGACATGTGCCTCTGGCTGATGGACTCCCACTCTGACAATGTGTATGTATATATATATATATATATAGCTACAACCAACGTCCTACTGATGGCTGACCAATAGCACACCTGACCTTTCCATTGATGTTGATCTCGATGAAGAAGTTTATTGTAGCATAGCAGCCACAAAGTAGATGAAAGAATTAACCCTGTTCATTCTTAACCCTAACCATTTGTACGGTTTACTACTTTTAATGTAAATGAAGTTGCTCCTGTTGTCACACTGTGCTCTGTATGTTAAAGA